>JARHVA010001176.1:762500-1045000 GCA_037957365.1 Torreya grandis | reverse complement strand
GAGATCCAAGTCCAGGTATGGCAGAATAACCTGCTGGAAATGTGGAAAGCAAGGGCACTTAAAGAGAGATTGTAGATCGGGTGAAGATCATCATGAAGAACATGAAGAAGAAGCAGATGTTGCAGGGTACGTTGCACAGGATGCTCTGGTATGTTCTTTGGATAAAGTAGAATCTTGGGTATTAGATTCTGGTGCCTCTTTTCATGCATCTCCACATAGAGAATTTTTTCATGAGTATGTCCAGGGAGACTTTGGAGAAATTTGTGTAGGGGATGGTAAGTCTTGTCAGATTGTTGGCAAAGGCAAAGTGAAGCTGAAATTGTAGACAGGTGACACATGGGTGTTAAAGGAGGTCATGCATGTCCCAGTTCTGAAGCGGAATCTGATTTCTGTTAGAAGTTTGGGTGAAGAGGGTTGCACAGTAACTCTCACAGCGGACTCTTGGAAGGTTACCAAGGGTACACTTGTTATAGCTAGAGGTAAGAAAGTAGGTACGCTTTATCTATCTACTTGTTTTACTGATTCTCTTTCTGGGTTATCTACTTCAGCTGTAGATTCAGAGATGTGGCTTGATAGGCTTGGTCACATAGATAAGAAGGAGATGCTGGTTCTTGAGTCAAAGAGTATGCTTTCGGATTTGGAAGGCATGGATCGTGGTTTCTGTATGCAGAAGAAGAAGGTGAGGTTTCTTGAGGAATCCGATGCTAGTGACAAGAACGGGAAAGCCTTGGTTTTCAAGAAGAAAGTGATGGACAGAGTTCAGCATAAGGTGCAGAGGAATTCTGAGCAGAGCAAGGGTGATTTGGACAAGGTTTTGATCCAAAAAGATCTCGCGGGAAAAAGTCAGGTCTCACAAGAAAAACACAGAGACCGACGTCGGCAGGAAAACCAGCGTCGGCGTCCAGACAGGGACCGACGTCGGCTATGTGCAGCCTGACGTCGGTGACTCGGGGCAAACAGAGACCGGCGTCGGCCAGGGGAAACTGACGTCGGCAAGGAGGCAGTCGCAGGGAATCGACATCGGTCGGCTGTAGACTGAGATGTGACCGGCATCGGTTACTGAGACGAATTTTGGGTGGACAGCTAGTTGTCATGGAGTCTCAAGCGCCCATATGGAGGACTGAAGGTGTAAGTAAGTTCTTAAATTCGTCATTTCCCTTCTTTACACTACTTGTTGCTCACTTATGGCATAGGACCAGGAAGTTGTTGAAGAAGCAGAACAGGTAGATCCAGGAAATAGTGGGAGCTTGGCGTGAATGAGGATGTGATTCCTTGGAGGAGAACCAAATAGGTGTTTTGGGTAGTGTTGCCAGCTGGAAGTAAGCACTGAGAGACGAATGCATGTTGAGGATGAAGAAGAGCGGAAATGGTTACGTGAGATGGAAGATCAGGGTATATGATCTTGTATTAGCTGCAGGGCAATGGAGGTTTGATCATTGTGTTTCTCTTTACCAGGTTGGATAGTATTAGCTACATTATCCTATTTTCTGTATGATGTGCTTGTTGCAGGGTTACATATACAGGTATTGCTGAACTAAAGGTAAAGCTAGTTCAGGGGTTTGTCATGGAGAATCTGGGAGCAGCAAGATTCTTTGGCATGAGTGTGATCTAGAGACATGGAGGTCTTGTTGACTTTGTTTCAAGATGATTGTGTGAAACCGGTTAGCACGCCGATGGTTAGACAGTTCATAGAACAGGTGTCTTGATTCACATAATGAGGTTGAGTGCATGGTATGTACTAAACCTGAGTTTTCCCAAGCAGTGGGAGTTGTCACAAGTTTGGAGTCAATCCGGGAGAGTAATACTGAAGGGCAGTTCAGTGGGACCAGCAGCAGGTGCACATGCTATGCAGGGTCAAGTTCTTTTTCTACATGGTTGTAGATGCGGATGTGGCAAGTAATTTGGATGACATATTTTGCATAACAGATTTTGTGGTGGTTGGTCTTCAAGAGTGATCTTGAGGAGGGATACAAAGCCAAGGAAACAAACTAGACGGTGTACAGGTACAGGTACAGGTTGCAGTTGTTTATCTCCAAGTGGGAGATTGTTAGGGTGTGGAGCTAAAAGCTTCAACCTTTGCAAACTAGGAACAGATGGTTGCTGAGTTCTACAGGAACCGGCGTCGGCAGCATGACCGACGTCGGTAGAATCCAGTGTAGAAGGCTACCGGCGACGACAGGAAGTCGATCGACGTCGGCAGAACCAGACTAGCAGGGACCGGCGTCGATCGCCTGTGTGTTCTCGAAGTGTTCGTTTCACGGACAGTTAGTTAAGTGAACGATGAGTTTGCATGTTATGACCAGCCAGAGTCTTGGGCTGCGAGGATAATTGTCTAAATTAAGAGTCTAAGTTAGTGTTTGAGTTAGGGATCTATTTATAGACCCATTGGCATGTATTGTTTAAGGCATGAGATAGAAAGGAAGAGTTCCTTCTAGTTGTAAGATCTATGAGTTGCAGGTTGTTGCAAGCTCATTGGGGATCTACATGTAAGTTTGGTCTTTGAATTGCAGGTTGCAGGTTCATGAGAGATCAGCTTGAAGTGCTATAGAGTGCTTGATGTACCGGCAGGGTTATTACTGACTGGTTGGTGAGGTGAACACCAATTCTGTGTGTGAGTTGGTTGTTGGGACCGTTTTTGTGTAGGAGAGTGTGTGTGAGAAGAATTACTGTACACTTGAGGTGTGGCGAATCTCTGTAAGGTGAAAGAGTGTGGCGGCTCTTTGATGTATTCTTTTCTGTATAGTGTTAATACAAGATAGTGTATTGTCTCTCATATTCTGTGCTATTGGTGAATTCTAGTTACTTGTGTTTCTGGTTATTTTCGCATATTCAATTGCTTATATATTTGGTAATCATACTGTGCTCTTTCTGAGGAGCAAGATCCTAACGAGTAGAGTCAGAGCAGGTTTGTTGTTCTAGATTCCTGACAAGTGGTATCAGAGCATGTTTGTTGTTCTAGATTCCTAACAAAAGTTAGATTATTTACGATATAAAATAACCAAAAAAATACAAGTGTAACCAACAAAATACAGTTGATGAGTAAAATCAACTCCATAATTAAACTGATGCAATCTAATCATTGTACATACAATTCTATTAATTGGTGATCATTAATGAGGTAGCCACTTGATTTATTGATTATGCTACAATCATTAATTATCAATATAGGGCATGTAGGCTTTTAAGGTGTTGACAATGTATGTGTTGCATGAGTCTCTCTTGAAAGTTAGGGTCCTAATCATTACATAATAGAAACAAACTTACAGAAAGAAAATGACAAGAATTGAAATTTCACTTACACAAAAAAGAAATTACATAAAAGAAATCAAGACTATTTTGGAATTGAAATATAAATCTCTAGTTTTGAAAGCTTCACACACTTGATGAATTAAAATTCTAGAATGAAAGATGTTTATATACATTTGAAATCAAACACACAACATACTTAATAGGAAATTATAAATACATGCATAAACAAATATAAAAATAAAAGTAATACTAATGGATGAAAAAATAGTCTACCAAATCTATGGGAGCGGGCCTTGCCTCATTTATACAGGAGTTTGACTTCTCTATTGCTTCAAATGAGTTACTCCAACATTGATTTTATTACATGATTAGTGTTGTTATTGTAGAATTACATAAATACAATACTCAGCCCTTTCCTCTAATTATCCTCTATTATCTTCTAACTCTCTTACTAATTGTTAACCAACTCAACACCTATAACTCTACTCCTTATATAGGGGAGGTAGGTGATTTATTTAGAAGTTACAAGAATCAAATGGTTACAATCATAAATCTTATGATTATATTCAAAATATAGTTATTTTTAAATAATACCAACAATAAAACCATATTGTTATAAGAATACAAATAATAGAATATTATGTTATAACTATTGTCTCCAAATCTTGCACCCTAGAAGAGGGTTGTTCAGGCCTCCTCCAGATTTGGGCAATGTTGGGACATTTGCAGGCCTGTGGGTGTACCTATAAGTGGAAATGAACCTCTAGGTTGAAAGGGATAGCTCCCTGTATTAGCTTTTGTGTGATAAGACTGTTTAACCAGTTTGTATGAGTGAAAAGAGTTAGAAGTTTACATAAATGAAAATCCTAATCTAAGATGGTGATACACCAAGAATTAGTATCCACATATATGCCTTATACTTATGCACAATACAATAGAATATAGTCTATAACTCAAGCTCTAGAAGATTCCAACATAAGTATTTCAGTGTAGAGACAAAATGATGAGATCACACAAGGTAAATAACTAGAAAAGATAACCTATATAGTCTATAAAAAAGGTTACACATGTGCAAAATCTCATACAGCTAGAATGCACTCTCCATGACCTATTGGATCAACTCTTTGCTCAAAAACATGAAGGATAGAGAACAGAAGGATAAAACATCACTTTCTATCGCTCTGTGTCTCTTGCATGCCCAGGAAAATGTCTAAAACTTAGAAAGAAAATAGACTTATGCTTCTTTTCTCAAAGGCAAGAAAATGTCAAAGCATTCTAGTAGGGCTTCACCGTATTGTGGGTGATAAAACAAGAGCCCAAGGGTCCTATTTATAGAAAGAGAGAGAGAGAGAATAGAGAGATCTCTTGGGAACCAAAATAGAAGCCTCTAAAATGGTTTGTAGTCACCATCCTGGTGAAACTAATTCCAGTTGTTCTTTCATTCAGTTGGAGTTTGTCCTTCTCTTTTATTCGCCCTTTTGAAATGACCAGGATCATTGTAAAATCAATGGTGAGATGACCCTCCATAAGACATGGCTCAAATCAATACAAAATCAATGGATTCTACCTGAGAGCTCTTGCATTTTCCACTACATACCCATTTGGGTTTTCCAAGTGACTTTACTTCTTACTTGTTTTTTCGGGCTCTCTGATTACTTTTACTTGAAAATTTCATAAGTAAAGCTTGTTTGAAAACTTGCAAAGCATTGTCTCTTCCTTTTCAAGATTTTTGATTGCTTTTGCTTATAAAATTCATAATAAAATCTCTTTGGGAAACCTAATTTGCACTATCTCTACCCTTTCAGGTTCTTCAATTGCTTTTGCTTATAAAAGTCATAAGTAAAGCTTGTTTGAAAACCCAATTTGCACTATCTCTACCTAAGACCCTGTCGAGTTCTCTAAATGGATTTACCCCCTACTTAAAGACTTTAGGCATGAATTTGACATCCTATAACACATCATATTTGAACCTCAATGGCTAGTTGGCCACCCTAAATTTGACATCCTGTGACACATCATCCTTGAACTCCAACGGCTAGTTGGTTGATTAAGCTTGACATCCTATGGCACGTCATGCAGATCCATCAGGTTTATGTTTTGGGTAATTTCCTAAAGTAATTCCTTCAGACAATTTGTCCAAATAAATTATTTTAGGGATTTTGCTCGAAAGGCAACAGTTAGTTCCTTCGACAACTTTTCCCGAAGGATACTTGGGAAAGTGTCCTTCAAAAAAGTTCTGAAGGACACTTGGGGAAGGCATAGGGTGCCCTTCAAAAAAGTCTAAAGGGTCACTCGAGAAGAAAAGTGCCCTTCAAAAAATTCTGAAGGGACACTTGAGATAAAAAGTGCCCTTCGAAACTTTTTTGAAGGGTCACTTGGAAGAAAAGTGCCCTTCAAAAAAGTCTGAAGGGACACTTGGGGAGGGAAACATTATCAAGACCATTTCGGGTTTTCTAATTTCTTTTGATTGTAAAAGTCATAAGACTTGTTCCTTGGGAAACCTGAAGTCATGCATCATTGGAAACTTGTAAAGCATTGGAAGGAGTAATTTGGGTGCATAAACCCAAATTACTTCTACTCATGAAATTTTAACAAGTCGAGTCATTCAAAGAACCTGACTTGGTCTTGATAATGTAATTCAGGTTTATGAGGGGCCAAGACTTGACCTGTGGATAACTTGACATACACTACAATGGATCTAAAACATCTTAGCCTCCTTGACTTGCAATTATGGACCTCTAAAATGACATGTTCTTGTAACTATTGTTTGGCTCTCCATGAAAATGGTTGAATAAATTATACTGAGGTGTAATTTGGTCAACATTCTTGGCAATTCTGAGGGGAGGCATGCCTACTATGTCAAAGACCAGTTGCATAAATCCTTCCATTGGGCATGGACTCATGCATATAGGCACTTAAAAGAGAACTGAACAAGCTTTGGTTCAAAAACACACTAACTAGAGAGAGACACGCACAACCAACAAAAGGAAAGAAAACACCAAAAAGGGAAACACAATGATCTAAAGCACTTAGGGAAAATAAACACAACAAAGGAAACACACCAAAACAAAGTATATACAAGACATGGCCATCAAGGATCAAAAGCAAGGCTTCAAGTGGATTCTATTCACTAGAATAGGCAGCTCTTCTCCATCCAATTTGGACAGCTGAAAGGAGTTTCTTTGCTTGCACTTGCTGATGATGTAAGGACCACTCCAAAAGGAATCAAAATTTTTATGTTTGCCTAGTTTTGCTCTATCTTCATCCCATTTCAAGACCAAGTCACCTTCTTTGAACACTCTTTCCCTTGCCCTTTTGTCAAAATATTTCTTCGTGAGAACTTGATGGTGTTCCAAAGCTTTGTGTGCATCATCTCTTGCCTCTTACAGCTGCATTAATTCTATCAATCTAACCTCCATGGGAGTGTTTTCTAGTAATTCTAACTATTGTGCAAGTTCCAAGGTAGGGATCTCTTGTGATATGGATAGCCTAGCTTCTCTCCCATAGACAAGTACAAAGGGAGAATTACCAATTGACTTCTTGGGAGTGATTTTGTCTTCCCATAAGGTTGTTTTCAGCTTGATATGCCATGCTCTTTGATTAATTTTCAACATCCTCTTGATGATATTTATGAAGTTCTTGTTGTTAGACTCAACCAATCCATTATCTTGAGGGTAGTATTTGGATGAGGTACTCAAATAAACTCCACTCTTTGCTGCCCAATCAAAAGTTTTAACACTTATGAAAGTAAGTGCATTATCTGAGATGATGACATGATGAGCCCCAAACCTTGTTATAATGTTGTCATAGAACTCCAAGACAGCATTTCCATTTGCTTCCTTCAAAGCAACAACCTCTACCCATCTTGTGAAGTAGTCTGTAGCAGTCAATATCCATTTGTGTCCAACACTTGATGGAGGGTTGATCATGCTAATGAAGTCAAGGCTCCATTGCATGAAAGGTTGGTCCACTTGGATAGGATTCAATAGAAGGGTAAAAAGATTTTTTTTCCAATAAATAAAGCACATTGAGGACAAACCTTAACCCAATGATAATAGTCTTGAAAAAGACTAGGCCAATAGTAACCATCTCTCATTATTTTTGCAGTTGTTTTTCTAGGAGAGAAGTGACCACCATTTGCACCATTATGGAACCTTTCTAGTAGCATATCAAATTGGTCATTGTTAATACATCTTAGCAACACATTTATCACATCCTTCTTAAAGAGAATGCCATCAACAAGACAATAAGGAATAGCCTGTAACCTAAAATACCTTCTTTGAGATTTGTTCAAGTTATTGGGACACTCACCATTTTGAAGAAAACCATTGATGTCTTCTGTCTAACTTTGATTTTGCATTTGATCAACTGGCTGTTCTTGAACTTGATTCACTAAGGCTCGCTCTTTTAGCTCTTAAAATTTAGATGCTAAGTGCTCACATAAACCTCTTCCTCTTACTAGATTGGTTACCTTGATGTCAATGTCATATTCCATCTAGCACTCTTCTCATTGAGATCCCTGTTCAGGAGAAACTCCTTGGTGATAGGATGGGAGACCATGACATGGATCCTATTGTTGGAAACCGTATGCCTAAAAATTTTCAAGCCTCTAATGACAATTAAAGTTTGATTTTCAAAAAAATAATATCTCACTTCGTAATCTTCTAAGCCTTGGCTGAAGAAAGCAATTGGCTGCTCAACATCCTTTTCACTCTTTTACATAAGCATGGCTGAGATTGTCTCCAGGTTAACAAAAGTATAAAGAATGAAATCCTTAGCAAAATTCAGATTTAAGAGAGTGGGAGAGGATAAAATTGCTTGCTTGATTGCCTCAAAGCTGCCTTGACCTTCCTTTACCCAAGTAAAAACTTGGTTCTTTTTTAGCATGGCTATGATAGGATTTACCACAGTTGTAAAGTTTGGGATAAACCTCCTTACAAAGTTTATTTTTTCCAAGAAAATTTGTAGCCATTTCTTGTGTTGAGGCAAAGACAAGCCTAGAATAGCTGCAATCCTTTCGAGGTCAATACATAAGCCTTCTTTTGAAACAACATAACCCAAAAGCTTACCTTCATGGACAACAAAAATGCACTTCTTTGGATTGAGGGATATGTCATACTCTCTGCACTTCTCAAACACTTGCCTTAGATGTCCTATATGATCAGTAACATATTTTGAAAAAATGGTTATATCATCAAGGTAAACAAGCAAAAACCTATTGATCAAACCTTTGAAATCCATGTCCATTGCCTTTTGAAATGTAGCTCCAGCATTGAATAAACTAAATGGCATCTTCTTGTAGGAAAAGGTCCCCCACTTGGTGGTGAAGGTTGTCTTGAAATGATCCTCTTCATTTACCAATATTTGATTATAACCTGAATAACCATCAAGAAGTAAGAAATGTTGAGAACTTGAAACAACCTTGCAGAATTTGTTCCATGGAAGGGAGTGGGTAATGATCCTTGAGAGACACTTTGTTTAGATTATGAAAATCCATGCAAAGTCTGATCTCTCCATTCTTCTTTCAAATCAACACAAGGTTGGCTACCCAAATTGAGTATTTGATAGGAAAGATAATCCTAGACTCAATCAATTTAGTCAGCTCTTTCTTCATGAGTTCTTCTATCTTGGGGTTGATAGGCCCTTACTTTTGTCTTACTGATTTAGTTCCATGCTCCAACTCAATAGTGTGATGAGCTAGACTTTGGTTAAACCCTTTTAGGTCCTTGTATTCCTAGGCAAAGATGTCATTAAAATCTTTGCATAATGCAATAAAAGCTTGCCTTTCCAGTTGAGAACAATGTTGGGGATTAACCAACAAAGTTGATTACTATTTGAAACCAACTAAACACGAAATTAAACCAGAAAGATAAGTAACTAGATTCAGAAACAACAAAGAATAAGAGATACAAGAAACTACTCTGAAAACTTGTATTAAACTCTTTCAGAAGAAAATACAATTGAAGAAAATCACATTTTCTTCTCACACCTCTCACAGATGTACAAATCTCTTTCCCTCAAGAGTGTTCTCTCTCAATTACAATAAATTCCAACAACCTGGATTGATACACATATACAATCTTATTTGTACAATACTTGTCCCATAAGCTATGAAGATTTAATCTTATATATAATATTAGAAATTATGAGATATGCATTCACAACCATTAGATGCACCTCCTAATCAAGGGCTCAAAACAGTCTTACTTAAAATAGAAATGCAAACTCAATACCAACAGTTCAACTTTCAATGCAAACAATCTGTTCATCCACAAAAATAACATTCTGGATGCACAAGTGACCGACGTCGGCCGATCCACTATCGACGTCGGCATCCTTCAGTCGATCCCTAACTGTCGACGGTGACTGTGGACTCCAGCAACTCCTGCATTCACTCATTGGTGAAGCTTTTAGCTCCATAACTCAACAATCTCCCACTTGGAGATAAACAGCTGCACCTATACCTGTACAACATCATCTTTTAGCTCATCCATCTTCAAACTCAATCTTGAAGACCAACAAAAGTTGAATGAAGATTCAACTTCTCCTTTGTTATCGGCTTGGTTAACATATCAGTAGGGTTCTTATCTGTATGGATCTTTTCCAGCTTCAACTCACCATCCTCCAATACCTGTCTAATGAAGTGGTACCTAAGCTGTATATGTTTGGTTCTTGAATGAAAGGCTAAATTCTTAGCCAAATGAATTGCACTCTGACTATCACTGTATAATTTGCAAATCTCTTGCTCCTTTCCTAGCTCTTCCATGAACCGTGTCATCCATATCATCTCTTTTCTAGCCTCTGTGACTACAATGTATTCTGCCTCTGTAGTAGACAAGGCAACAACCTTCTGCAACTTTGAAATCTAGCTAATTGTCATTCCACCAACAGTGAACACATATCCTGTGGTACTTCTCCTACCATCCAAATCACCTACCATATCCGAATCTACATATCCATGTAGAGAAGTGTTTGACCCATCATAGCATAAATGCCTACTGTTGGTCCCTCTCAGATATCTGAGAATCCACTGAACTGCTTTCTAGTGCTCCTTCCCTGGATTGGCCATATACTTACTAACAACTCTCATTGCTTGGGCAATATCCGATATAGTACATACCATTGCATACATTAAGCTCCCAACTGCGGAAGCATATGGAACTTTTCTCATGTGCTCTACCTCATCATGTGAATTAGGACATTGTTCTTTACTCAACTTGAAGTGTCCAGCCATAGGTGTGCTTACCGGTTTTGCATCCTGCATATTGAACCGTTTCAACACCTTGTTCACATAATCCTCTTGAGACAAAATCAACTAGTGATTTTTCCTGTCTCTCTTAATACTCATGCCAAGAATTTTCTTTGCTGCTCTCAAATCCTTCATGGCAAATATGTGAGCTAATTTCACCTTAAGCTCAGAGATATCCTACATGTGTGATCCTGCAACCAGCATATCATCTACATACAACAATAGAATAATATATCTACCATTATCCAATCTTTTAAAATACATGCAATGGTCAGATTGACATCTACTGTAGCCATGCTTAGTCATAAACCTGTCAAATTTCAAATACCATTGTTTAGGAGCTTGCTTGAGACCATACAAGCTTTTCTTCAATCTGCACACAAGTTTCTCCTTACCTTTGACCTCAAATCCTTTTGGCTGATCCATATATATTTATTCATCTAAATCTTCATGAAGAAACGTTGTCTTAACATCAAGCTGCTCAAGATGCAAATCCTCAATAACAACTAAAGACAATATAATCCGTATAGAAGTCATTTTAACTACATGAGAAAAAATCTCACCAAAATCAATACCTGGTTTCTGTGCAAATCCTTTCACTACCAACCTGGCCTTATATCTCATCTGTCCATTCTCTCCTTCCTTCAATCTATAGATCCATCTGTTCTTCAGTGTCTTCTTTCTCGTTGGCAACTCAACCAAATCCCACGTTTGGTTCTCTTTTAAGGAATCAATTTCCTCATTCATGCCTAGCTCCCACTAATTCTTAGATTCCACCTATATTACTTTATCAAAACTCTCTGGTTCTCCACCATCAGTAAGCAATAAATAGAATAATGAAGGGGAATATCGAAGTGGAGGTTTTCTTACCCTTTCTGACCTCCTGATGGGCGTCTGAGACTCATTCACAACACGTTGTTCACCCAAATTTTCTAACAGTGACCGACCTCGGTCACTTCCAAGCCTGTAACTGACCGACGTTGGTTCCACCTGACCGACGTCAGTTCCTGCCTGATCGATGTCAGTCTCTGTGTTTTTTTGTTTGTGATTATTCTTTCTTGCAAGCTCATTTTGGACCGTCACCTCGTCCAATTCTCTATTGCTCTGCTCAGATTGATTTAGCTTTTTGAGCTGATCACTATACATCACTTTTTCATTGAAAACAACATCACGGCTCCTAATTATTTTGTTATTTCCTAGATTCCAAAACCAGAATCCAAAATCTCTAGAGCCATAACCAATAAATGTGCACCTCATAGACTTAGCATCTAGCTTCTTTCTATTTTTCTTATCAACGTGCACAAAAGCTTCAGAACCAAAAACTCTGAGAAATGAAAGATCTATTTTTTTACTTGTCCATGCCTCTTCTAGAATTCCACCATCCAGAGCTGTAGAGGGTCCTCTGTTAATCAGGTAAACTGCAGTATCCACAACTTCTGCCCAAAACTGTAAGGGCAAACCAGCATGCAACCTCATACACTGTGCACACTCCATTATTGTTCTGTTCATCCTTTCACCAACTCTATTTTGCTGAGGTGTCCTTAGAACCGTCCTTTGCCTACGTATTCCATGCATATAACAATATCAGTTGAACTTATAACTACAGATTTCACCACCATTGTCAGATCCAAGACACTTCAATCTCCTGCCTATTTCATTCTCAACTAAAGCTTTCTAAATCTTAAAAGTGTCAAAAATATCAGATTTCTTCCTTATACAATAGACCCATACCTTTCTCGTATCATCATCAATGAAAAAAATATAGTACTGTGATCCTCCAATAGAAGTAACCTGAGCTGGTCCCCACACGTCTGTGTGAACAAGCTCTAACTTGTTCTTTTTCTTTGTTGACCCAGTCTTGAGAAAACTCACTCTCTTATGTTTCCCAAAAATACAGTGCTCACAAAAATCTAGATCTATGCTTTTTAAATCTGAAAGCTTATCTTTTCACTTAAGAATAGACATTCCCTTCTCACTCATGTGGCTGAGCCTCTGGTGCCACAACTTTGCATCTACATCTGAAGTAGATAATATAGAAGGAGAATTATCAGTAATACAATTACATAAATAGAAAGTACTTACTCTCTTACCTCTAGCCAATACAAGTGCACCCTTGGAAACCTTCCAAGATTCAGCTTTGAGAGTTATTGTACAACCCTCATCCCCCAACTTTCCTGTAGAAATCAGATTCCTCTTCAGGATGGGAACATGCATGACATCTCTCAACACCCATGTGTTGCCATTCTGCATTTTCAACTGCACTTTTCTTTTGTCAACAATTTTACAAGGCTCATCATCCCCTAAATAAACTATTCCAAAATCTCCATGGACATAGTCACTGAAATATTCTCTATTTGGGGTTGCATGAAAAGAGGCACTAGAATCTAAAACCCAAGATTCTATATTATTATGCAAAGAGAATATAAGAGCATCTTGTGCAACAATACCTGCAAATTTTGCTTCTTTTTTACCTTCATGATGATTGTCTTCTTTAAGTTTTGACCAGCAATCTTTGCTTATATGCCCTATTTTTCCACAATTCCAGCAGGCTATCTTCCTGCCATTTTTGGATTTGGATCTACCTCTCATCTTTGACTTAGACATTGATCTCCTATGCTTGCCCTTCTCTTTTTGCCTTCCCCTGCTTTCAAAACTTAAAGCATTCCCTGATGTTTTCTCTGTGCTTTTCCTGCGAATTTTTTCATTCAAGATTACACTAACAACATCATCTACTTTTAAAATATTTGAAGTAGATGCAATATTACTAACTGCCATTACCAAGCTATGCCAGCTTTCAGGTAAAGAGCATAAGATTAATAGAGCTTTAATTTCATCATCAAAAACTATTTTGACTGAATTTAATTGATTTACAATTCCATGGAAATCATTTAGATGATTAGATACAGATCCACCTTTCTGTATTTGCAAATTAAATAATTGCTTCATAAGATATACCTTATTTGAAGTTGAGAGTTTTTCATATAAATTTGTTAAAGTAGTCATTAACTCTACCGTTGACTTTGCTTGTGATAAATTAGATATCACAGTAGATGCCAGACTCAATCTTATAGATCCAAGAGCCTTTCTATCAAAAACTTCCCATTTTTCATCTTCCATGTCTGTGGGCTTCTTTGAAACCCCACCGAACGGTAAGTATAGATCTTTTTGATACAGATAATCTTCTATCTGCATTCTCCATAATTGGTAATTCTTGCCATTAAACTTCTCCATTCTCAGTTTACTTTCTTCTGCCATTGCTTCTCCCACTCAAACAGAAACCCCTGTGAGTGACCTGTAATCAACAAACACTAACCAGATCTGAAACACCTGTTAGTCAACCTGAGCTCTGATACCACTTGTTGTGGATCAACCAACAAAGTTGATTACTATTTGAAAGCAACTAAACACAGAATTAAACTAGAAAGATAAGTAACTAGAATAAAAAATAACAAAGAATAAGAGATACAAGAAACCACCCTGAAAACTTGTATTAAATTCTTCTAAAAGGAAATACAATTGAAAAAAATCACACTTTCTTCTTACACCTCTCACAGATGTACAGATCTCTTTCAGATCTCTTTCCCTCAAGAGTTCTCTCTCTCAATTACAATCAATTCCAACAACTTGGATTGATACACATACAATCTTATTATACAATACTTGTCCCATTAGCTATGAAGATCTAATCCTATATATAATATTAGAAATTATGAGCTATGCATTCACAACCATTAGATGCACCTCCTAATCAAGGGCTCAAAACAGTCCTACTTAAAATAGAAATGCAGACTCAATACCAACAGTTTAACTTTCCATGCAAACAATCTATTCATACACGGAAATAGCATTCTGGACGCACAGGTGATCGACGTCGGTCCCTACCAGTCTGCCTGTGACCGACGTCAGCCGATCCACTACCAACGTCGGCATCCTTCAATCGATCCTTGACTGTCGATGGCGATTGTGGACTCTAGCAATTCTTCCATTCGCTCATTGGTGAAGCTTTCAGCTCCACAACTCAACAAACAAGCCTTGCCAATCTTCAAAAGTTTGTCCTTGAAAATCAGAACTCTCTCATAGTTATCTTCTTTTGTTGACATGCTCATTCTTTGATTTTTATTTTGATCATCCTCATTAAAGACACTCTCCAAGGTAATCATCCCCTTGGGTATCTTGTTTATCTTTCGCTGTATAATCTACTCTTCATAATGATCATGCAGCTTCTTTTGATTTCTTGAAGAGAAACCTGCCTCATTTTGCAAGAAGTGTATAATGTGTTCATCACTTTCAAACACTTTCCACGACACTTCATTATCCAGCATGGAAGGTCTCACAATGATCTTGATATGAGATTGATCCTTCTCTTGTTCAACGTTAATAACTGGGTCAAAATGTGCTTCAATTATAGCCAATCTATCAGCATGTTTGTTTAAATCTTTTGGTATGGGTTGGATATTGAAGGCATCAAAATCCTCAAGTAGATCCCATACCCTATGCTTATAGGACTTGAGCAAGGGGTTCTTGGTTGTAGCTTGACTTCTTACTTGATGAATGACTATCTCATTATCTCTATAGACTTTTAAAAGCTTGATTCCTCTCTTCTTTGCCCATCGGAGACCATGAACTAAGCCTTCATATTCTGCCACGTTGCAAGTGTAGCTGAAGTGAAACCTATAAAAAGAATAGTAAAGATTATTTGATGGGAAACCAACATGACACCAGTTCCTGCACTTACTTTGCTCCTTAAACCATCAAAGAACATTTTCCACACGTCATCAAGCTCATGATCTTCATTGGTGAGTGAAGGAATTGGGATGTTTCTCTCATACATGCAGTAAACTCCCAAATCAGTTTCCTTAATGAAAGTGTAAAGATCAAGGCCATGTGTTTTAGTGTTGTACTTGTCAAGATAGAGGTCAAAAATATCTTCAAGAGGAGAAGATGTTTCACTATTTAGGACTGCCTCTTCCTCCTTATTGATTAGACAATTTTGATTTGTCATTGTCTCCAAGTATGGCTCAATGTGGAACCTTGATAAGGGTTGAGTCCTTATGGTTACCTTGGTTCCATACCTTGTCTTGAAAGCTAGAAAGAAGCAATCAGTAGAAAGGTATCCTCATATCTTGGTCGTAAAGTCCCTAGACAAACATATAGCAAAGTGTGTTGTAAGGTCTACCACCACAATATCTTGCATGATAGGGAAGCTTGGGAAGCCATGTAAAAACACTTTTAGACCTTTGACCAATCCTAACATCTTGGTTGGAGTTCCATCCAGCTGTAACATGCCTTTACTATGTTTCTCATAGTTCAAACCCAGCTTATCAGCCACTACTTTAGGCATAACAGTAGTGCTTGCTCCACTATCCACAATATAATTATGGACCAACTTATCTCCTACAATGAGTGTGAGGTAGAAGGGTGGAGGCTTTTAAAATTTAGTGGAAGGTTCTAAAAGATAATTTGGATAATTTTTGAGAGCCACACTATGATGCCTTGAAGATTGAGGAGCCACCTGTATGCTTGCTAACTGCTCTTGCAAAAGCTCCTTTTGACTAGGTATATGTAGAACCTCCCAAAGGGATATGCTTGTCTTAGTGCTCTTTAATGAGTCCACAATGTTTAGAGATGGAGTATTCACTTTCTCCTACATTTTTGATGGTAATAATGGAGTTTTACCCTGTTGTGTTGCAATCTTGGCAGCTGCATTTACATTCTGATTTTGTTGAGGAACATGGCTTGTAGAAGGTGCAACACTTTGATTGGTGTTTTGTGGCCTTAGAGAGGCATCACTTGGAACTATTTGTGGCTACTGGCCTTCTCCCAAGGCTCTCTTCTTGGACCTTGTATTATCTGCAATCGACATGCCTTGAGTCAACACAAATTCATCCTTCTCTTGAAAGTTCATCATCCCCACACTTAGGCTGCTGCCTTCTCTATGATTATCGCTTTGGCTGGGACATGCTTCTTCTACTATCATGTAAGGAGTAGTTTCTTCTTGTGTAGTCAAAGTGTAGCTAGTTCTTCCATCATCATATGCAAACTGAACTTGAGGCTACCCTTATTAGTCCACATGATCTTCTCATTGCACTAGATTTGCATGAACTAGAACAATAACCTTTATGGGAGGATTAGAATTTAGATTATATGCATTGGGCTGCCTGTTATAACGTTGTTGAATTTATCCTCTCCCTTGATAATTGTATTGGGATGGAGCTATATATCCTTGTTGAGGATAGTATTGTGCATTAGGAGGAGCACTTCCCTGATATTGAGCTTGCTTGAGTTGAGCTCTCAATGATCTAATTTCTTCATCCTTCTCCACAATGTTATCCACCTTCTTAGGAAAGGCTCTTGGCTTCACATTGGTATTGAGAACCTGAGACACACTTGGAGATTCAATTGAATTGTGGGACAACAAAGGCATGGAAACTCTTGGAGGGAGTCTTTCAGTCTGAATCAAGCTATTCTCAGCCTCAATTGCTAGCTCATATGCACCTGAAAGAGTGAATCCTCCCATTGATTACAACATAACAACAATATCAGTACCAATCCCTTTGAGGTATGTTGGGAACATAAAGCTAAGAGGAGGTCTCATGATTGGTGGCAGCCTGTACCATGTTCTTTGAAATCTCTCATTGAAATCTCCTATGGATTCATTTGAACCTCTTCTTATTACATTCAACTGATGTATTAGGGAAGCATGATCACTCTTATTTTTCAATCTTGTCACCAATAGGTCTCCAAAACCATCCCAACTTGTAATGTAGCCTCCCTCTAATATTTTGTACCATTCAAGTGCTTTGCCTTTTAAAGACATAACAAGCAGCATAATGGCTATTTTGGCCCTAGTAACATTATGAAAATTACATAAATTAGAGATGTATCTAATATGTTCAGATGGGGTAATAGGACTCTCTCCATTGAAACTAGAAAGATTTTTGGTAGTATTTAGAGGGATGGGGTTATATGCAGGAAGCTCTATTGGGTTTTGGGTATTAAAAGTAGGGAAGGGCTGATGCCTATTTATCTCTCCCCTTTCTCTTCTTCCTCTATGATCCTCTTTTTCTTCTTCTTCTTCAACTTCTTCCTCACCTTGAACTTCTTCAACTTCTTCTGCTTCTTCCCGAAAACCTCCCTGCTAAGGATTTAATAGGACTATGAGGGGTTCAGGGCATTGTTCTTCAGGAAAAGCTTCTGTTGAAGGGGCTTGGTCAGAAAATCTTAAGGACCTTGTGAGGACCATGTAGGATAATATATAAAACTTAGTCTAGAACCAGGGATTCACACCCTTTTGGAGTCTCTAAATGTTGGGTTAGGGGTATTTCTACTACCTTAGGCTTGTCAAGACCAACATTCACCTTGACATGTAAATAACCAAGAACTAGGGTCCCACTAGGCATGCTAGAATTGTTGTCTCCAAATCTTGCACCCTAGAAGAGGGTTGTTCAGGCCTTCTCCATATTTAGGCAACGCTGGGAGATTTTTAGGCTTGTGGGTGTGCCTATAATTGGAAATGAACCTCTAGGTTGAAAGGGCTAGCTCTCTTTATTAGCTTTTGTGCAATAAGATTATTGAACTAGTTTGTATGAGTGAAAAGAGTTAGAAGTTTGCATAAATGAAAAGCCTAAACTAAGATGGTGATACATCAAGAATTAGTATCCACATGTATGCCTTATACTTATGCACAATACAACAAAATATAGTCTATAACTCAAGCTCTAGAAGATTCCAACATAAGTATTTCAATGTAGAGACAAAATGAATGAGATCACTCAAGGTAAATAACTGTAAAAGACAACCTATATAGTCCAAAAAAAAGGTTACACATGTGCAAAATCTCATACAGCTAAAATGCACTCTCCATGACCTATTGGATCAGCTCTTTGCTCAAAAATATGAAGGCAGAGAACAGAAGGATAAAATATCACTTGTTGTCACTATGTGTCTCTTACATGCCCAAGCAAATGTCTAGAACTTAGAAAGAAAACAAACTTATGCTTCTTTGCTCAAAGGCAAAAAAATGGCAAAACATTCTAGCAGGGCTTTGCCATACTATCTGTGGATGATAAAACAAGAGCACAAGGGTCCTATTTATAGCAAGAGGGAGAGAAGAGAGAGCTCTTGGGTGCCAAAATAAAGCCTCCAAAATGGTTTACAGTCACCATCCTGGTGAAACTGGTTCTAGCTGTTCTCTCATTCAGTTGGAGTTTGTCCTTCTCTTTGATTTGCCCTTTTGAAATGACTAGGATCTCTGCAAAATCAATGGTGAGATGACCCTCCACAAGACATGGCTCAGATTGTTATAAAATCAATGGATTCTTCCTGAGAGCTCCCACATTTTGCACTGTAGACCCATTCTGGTTTTCCAAATGAATTTACTTCTTAGTTGCTTTTTTGGGCTCTCTGATTACTTCTACTTGAAAAAGTCATAAGTAAAGCTTGTTTGAAAACCTGTAAAGCATTGTATCTTCCTTTTCGAGCTTTTCAATTGCTTTTGCTTGCAAAAGTCATAATCAAAGCTCTTTGGGAAACCCGATTTGCACTATCTCTGCCCTTTTGAGTTCTTTGATTGCTTTTGCTTATAAAAGTCATAAGTAAAGCTTGTTTGAAAACTTGATTTACACTATCTCTGCCTAAGACCTTGTCAAGTTCTCTGAATGGCTTTACTCCTTGCTTGAAGACTTTAGGCATGAATTTGACATCCTGTGACATGTCATCTTTGAACCCCAACGGCTAGTTGGCCACCCTGAATTTGACGTCCTGCGGCACATCACCCTTGAACTCCAACAACTAGTTGGCTACATTAAGATTGACGTCCTATGGCACATCATGGGGATCCATCAGGTTTATGTTATGGGCAATTTTTTTGAAGTAATTCCTTTGGACAATTTGTTCGAAGGAATTCTTTTGAGGATTTTGCTTGAAAGACAATGGTTAGTTCCTTCGAGAATTTTTCCTAAAGGACACTTGGGAAAGTATCCTTAAAAAAAGTTTCGAAGGTCACTTGCGGAAGGCACAGGGTGCCCTTCGAAAAAGTCTGAAGGGTCACTCAGGAAGAAAAGTACCCTTCGAAACTTTTTCGAAGGGTCACTTGGATAACAAAGTGCCCTTCGAAAAAGTCCGAAGGGACACTTGGGCTAAAAAGTGCCCTTCAGAACTTCTTTGAAGGGTCACTTGGAATAAAAGTGCCCTTCGAAAAAGTCCGAAGGGACACTTGGGGAGGGAAACATTATCAGGACCATTTCGAGTTCTTCGATTGCTTTTGCTTGTAAAAGTCATAAGACTTATTCCTTGGAAAACCCAAAGTCATGCATCGTTGGAAACCCGTAAAGCATTGGAAGGAGTAATTTGGGTTTGTAAACCTGGATTACTTCTACTCATAAAATTTTAACAAGTTGAGTCATTCAGAGAACTCAACTTGGTCTTGATAATGTAATTTGGGTTTACAAGGGGTCAAGACTTGACATGTGGAGAACTCGACATACACTACAGTGGAGCCAAAACACTTTAGCCTTCTCGACTTGCAATTTCGGACCTCTGAAATAACCTGTTCTTGCAACTGTTGTTCGGATCTCCATGAAAATGGTTGAATAAATTATATTGAGGTGAAATTTGGTCAAAAATAACCATAAAATAATTAGGAAATAATATAATATTCATCCCTAAATTCATGAGATCATGTCTTTCTTTCTAGTTGCACTCTAGTTGTCACAATTAGAAATATGCTTACACTAATTGTTGTAGATGATTTTCTAGGTAGTGGTTACGGGTGCTTCCTGGGTGGATGTTGCAAGGGCTCTCAAATAGTGGTTGCAAGTAGTCACAAATAATCAATAGCTACATGCCATGAACAAATGTATAGATCCTTCATACAAATGTATGTTTCTCAAATATTCTATTTTCACTATTAGTAAATCCACACAATAAAACCATTAAACTATATTATTTTATCTACAAATTATTAACTTATATCACAACAATAGACATATGCAACAAAGACATAAAAATCAATAAATCAAGTGGCTACCTCATTAATGATTGTATGATAATAATATGGGAGATTAGTGTCATTTCTTGGCCTCATCAATAGTAACTTGATATTTATGGAAAACACTAATATAATTGAATACTTAGTTAATATGGGAGATTAGTTTCATATCTTGTCCTCATCAATAATAACTTGATATTTATGGAAAACACTAATGGAATTGAGTACTTAGTTAATTTTGAGTCTATGGTAGGATACGATCATTAATAATGATCAAGAAAAGGGTATGAGAGTGCTCAGATCTAGAAATAGAGTGTCTATGTGAGTCTAGACAAGTTTGTGCTTCTTGGATTCCTACATAGTGTGACACTATCTAATAAGGAACATAATTGTCTTGCATTCATGTGTTGATTTGTGACAGTTCTAACTATTGCCCCTACGTCTAATAAGAGTTCTTGTGCATGCAAATGTCTTTGATCTCATACATATATCTTTGTTATCTTTCTCCTTGCTTCAAAACCCTAGTTATGTAGTAAAGAACCACTATAAAATAGGGACAACAGTTGAAAGGGAAGGGTTGAGCTAATCTTAGCCACTCCCATGACTAAGTGTTGTCTATGTATCTAATACTCTTAAGAGGGAAGTCAAACCAGACATAGTTCTCCCACTTAGTGTGACTTGATCTCGTAAATAGTACTCAGACTTAACTCTGGGCTTTCTCCTTTAAGAGGTTTTAGATTTAGGAGCTTTAAGGAAGTTCCTATTAATTTGCACTGTATTTTTCAGTGATAGGTAAATGATTGCGACATGATAAAAGACTTAAATTTTTAATGATTATATTGTTAGCTCTTTGGGTAATTTCATCCGAATCGACATGTGAAATGTATGCATTGACACACATGAATAATTTGAGTTCAGGAAACTAGCCCTTAAATGGTGCAAGGATATGTTTGACCTAAGTGGATAGGGTTGTGACGAACAATGTGAAAATGATATTATGTTGTTTAGGCAAAAAAATAGAAAAGTCTTATGTAAGAGTAATGACAATTTGGAAGGGTTATGGTCATTAAGAGAGGGTGTGTGAGCCCAATGGAGCACTTTCATGACGAAGGATGTCCTAGTAAAGCTGCTCAAACGAACCATAAGCATAGACATGTCAAAACCAGGAATTGTTAAACAAATTCAAGTGGAGATTACTTCAGGAACTTGAGCTACGAATGGGATTGATGTTTTAGTACGAATCCATTGAAGGAGGCTATGCAGCTTAGTATCCCCAACTTCCAATCTAAAATTAGTAGTTCAAATGAAATCAGAAGGTTGTGCAAGGAGAGGCAATTGAAAGAGGCGCTGCTTATTTTGCATGGAATGCACTACCATGTGGATTTATCTGCATATGTTTCTCTCTTGCAGGCTTGTGTAAGTATCAGAGCCCTGCCACAAGGCAAATTAGTCCATTCGCACATCATTCAGACTGGAATTCTATGCCAAGGCACATTTTTTTGGAACAATGTCCTAACGTTGTATGCCAAGTGCGGGAGTTTGGAGGATGCTCGCAGAGTTTTGGACCAAATGCTTGATCCTTGTGTCATCTCATGGACTGCCATGATTACAGCTTATACCAGGTATGAACATGCTGAAGATGCCTTATCTCTTTTAAAACAAATGAGGAAAACATGCATTAAACCTGACCACTTTACCTTTTCTAGCATTCTCCCAGCATGTAGGAATTATAATGTGTTGAAGGAAGTTCATGAAGAGATAGTTAGAAGTGGATTTCAGTCGGATGTGTTTGTTGGAAATGCCCTTGTAGACATGTATGCAAAATGTGGGAATTTAGAGAATGCACGCTACGTGTTTGACAAAATGCCTCAACGGAATATTGTGTCATGGAATGCAATGATTGCAGGCTATGTACATAATGGGCGTTTTGAGGAAGCTCTTAGGTTCTTTGAGAAGATGCCTGAGCGAGATGACGTCTCGTGGACAACAATGATTGCAGCGTATGGGCGGAATGGACAAGTTGACCAAGCCTTGGTGCTTTTTAATCAGATGCCTAATAAGAGTTCTGTCTCGTGGAATGCCATCATTGCTGTATATGTACAAAATGGTTTTCTGGATGAGGCCTTTAAGTTTTTTGAAACAATGCCTGATCGAATTGTTGCGTCATGGAATGCAATGATTGCAGGATATGCACAAAATGGGCGTGGGGAGGATGCCCTGAAGCTTTTTGAACAAATGCAGCTGGAGGGTGTGAAGCCAAATGTAATGACGTTTTCCAGTGTTCTCCCAGCATGTGCCAGTTTGACAGCTCTAGAGCATGGTAAGGCAATACATAAACAGATAACCAAGAGTGGATTTCAGTCTAATGTCTTTGTAGCAAGTGCCCTTGTACACATGTACGCCAAATGTGGGAGTATAGAAAATGCACGCAATGTGTTTGAAAAAATGCGTCGAAGAGATGTGGTCTCCTGGACTGCAATGATTGAGGCTTATGCAATACACGGCTCTGCTCGGGAGGCCCTCGAGCTCTTCGAACGAATGCAATGCTCTGGTACAAAACCAAATCATATCACCTTAGTTGGAGTCTTATCTGCATGCTGCCATGCTGGTTTAGTGGATGAAGGCTGGCGATATTTTAGTAATATGAGTCCATGTTACCATATCACACCTGAAATGGAGCACTATGGTTGCATGGTTGATCTTCTTGGTCGTGCAGGGCAGCTCAACGAGGCAGAAGATTTTGTCAAAAAAATGCCAATAAAACCTGATGTGACTGTATGGAAATGTTTGCTCGGTGCCTGTAGAGCCCATAACGATGTAGATCTTGGAGAGCGTGTAGCAGAACACCTTTTTAAATTGGACCCTGATAATGCCTCATCCTTTTTGCAGCTGGCAAACATCTATGCTGCAGCAGGCAGGTGGGATGGCATTCAAAGGGTGCGGAAAATGATGAATGATAGGCTAATAAAAAAGGTGCCTGGATGCAGTTGGATTGAGGTGGACAAAAAGGTTTATTCTTTTGTTGTAGGAGACCACGCACATTTACAGACAGAAAATATACAGGAAACATAGGACAGATTGGTTAAGCCTAGAAAATGTATGCTTGACTTAAGATTTGTAATGGATTCTATCAAGGAGAATAAGGATTGAATTCTTGGCAAATTAAAGACAGAAGCTGGAAACTGTATTTGGCCTTTATCTACACGTACCATGGGACGATTCTTCTGGTCCTTGAAAATCTTCTGATTGTGTGGTGACTGCCACAAAGTTTTTCTTTCCCTTTGCTCGGCAATAAATTATTACCATATATGACAGATATCTTTACGAACTCAAGCGCAAGTGGTATTTTGGGGAGGCGTCGGTGATATTACGATAAACATGGGATAAATATGTTCAAGTTTCATAAGTCTTTAAAAATTACTTTGTTAGAAAGAAGAAAGTGTTGCCCTACTTTCCAGAGAAATTATCTCCATACCCATATTGTCAGCTATTTGTTTACCTGTGCAAACTCCCTCCTCTTCTTCTGAGAATACAGTAAGAAGAAAGTGCTAGCCTATTAAAGAGAGGGTTGTGTTTTTGGAAATGCAGGGGGTTAAAGTCACCTCATTTTTTTCATTGTGGTAACTGTACTTGTTTTTCTTCCACATTGAAACAAACTTATTTGCTGCATATGGACATGTTGCAGCAAATTTTGTGGGATAGATTTATTGAGCTTGGTTGAAAGAAATTTTTTCATCTTGACCATAGCTTTGAGAGACCGATTTTATCATTTTGGAGGTCTCTTGGGGTTGTTTTTAAGCAAGTGTTTGTACTCAAGGCACGGGAAATTTCACCTGGACAATGTACCGCATATGTATTTGTTCCACATTGTAAACAATGAACTCATTATACAAAAGAGAGGCCTGTACAACAGTTCAGTCAAGCCAAAATGCCTTAATATTAGTCAAACACAATACAATGCAAATTTTTTTATGACATTGAACTATGTAGCAACACTTTTTGTCTTCAATTTTATACACGGTCATAATTTATACCACATGCAGAAAATTAAGGGGCACCAAATTAAGACATATTGCGTAAGTTTTATTTACACAGATTAATGTGACACCTCTAATTACACTGCCTCAAAAAGACAGGCAAAAAGATTATACTGAGCTAAAGAATTCCTGCCTTTCACATGGTACCACATTCCTCGTGTCTGCTTTAGCCTCATTTTATGGATATAACTTTTGCTTGATCCTTAGAGATCAGATGTACAGTCAAATATACGGACCTTTATATTCTGATTCCTACCGCCATGGCATTAGTGTCTGATTAAAAAAACAAGTTCTTATCATGTCTAATAAATTCACCTATACATCTTCAAGCTATTTTTGGTAAAAACAAAACTGCATTTGTTATTGTTATCAAACTCTAGATCATCAGTATCCTAATGGACTCATTCCTTCCATGACCTCCCTTTCGAATAAACTATTGTAACATCACATCACCTACAAACTTGAGATTCAATATGTTGCCACCAAAGTCACGCAATTGAGTTCATAGAAAAATCTGTGTAACAGGTTACTTCCATATTTTTCCTTGTAAGGAAGACTAAATGTTTCTATTAACTGTGAACTCCCCCTTCTCAGAGACAGAATACTCTAAATTTCAACTATGCAGGAACTGGGCGTAAATTAACAGGCACTAAAGAGCTTTAGAACCCTATACTGTAGATAGGAAAAAAGCTAGAGGAACCAGTAAAAAGACGCAGATACTGTTAATATTTTCATAAAATCAATACCTAGTTAAGGAAAGAGAGGAAAGAGTCGACTAAAGATTAAATTTTTTTTCAAAACAATGAGCCATAACAAAAGTCCTTATCCACCAAGGACTGGCTTTCCAAACACATGAAACTAGTATCCATAACTCCTATTTCATTATGAGTGGCTACTAAGTTTCGAAAATATTTCCAAACACTGATCATAACTGTTCTTGTCAGTGGCCAAAAGAAGTCAATAATGTGACACCTCTACGAGATCCTAAAGGTTTCTCAGCTCCGATTGCAAAAGTGGTGGGGGCAAATTCACAAGGCTTGGTTTACTCCCTAGCTCAGTCATAAGGTCAAGCCCCGAGAGTCCAGAATTTGAACAATGCATGTGAGGTAAATTGAAAATTCCATTTGTTACCGTAAGGGGTTCTTATATGCCATGTTGGCATGCTGGCTAGGCCGTGACCTAAAAATCCGCTGTATGGCTTTTGTTCTGACGTGTAGGAAAAATAAAAACAAAGGTCCAGGGCATCTGACAAATGACTCGATCTCAATGAACATTTTTTTCCCAGTTGTTAATAGTAAGGGATAGAAGAATATGCCCATATGATTGTTTAACTGTTTTTCTATTCATCATTCTTTAATTTTTGCTGATGCTTAGATACTAACATTGTTATATCTAATTCTTTTATCTAGTGCTTTCCTAAATGTGGTTATTTGGTGGCGATGAACATTTAACTGCTCATTTCTATTAAGTTGTTATATCTCATTACCAGGAACTTTAATACAGAAGTATACCGTTACTGGCAATGGGAAGAAACTGTAGTGGTAGATTGCTTTGGTGTACCCATTGGGACGATGACTCCATCAGGAAAAATGCGGGATTGTGAAGGATCGGGCACTGTTGCACCAACTCCTTTTGTACTGTACAACAAATAAAGCTATCCATTATTTCCAGGATGCACATATCCATTTCATTATCTTTACATTTTTTTGTCAGTCTAATTATTCACCATAGGTAAATTAAAAGACAGTGTGTCAGAAAATATGAAACAGCTTATCCATTGAAGAAAAGATCTTTACATAATCTAAACAGAGCAGTTGATAAAGTGTATGACATAATCTCATTTGAAAGAGTCGCATCCAGATGCATGATAAGAACATATGGATAAAATGCATGTAATATAAGCAACAAGCACTGCCAATAATGATGTCAAGAGAAATAAAAATAAAAATAACCAAAAGCTAATGGCAAAAGGACTGATCAAATCAGAAGAGAAGTGAGACCGCTTTATAGTGGACCTATAAAATTTCAAATATCATCAAGGCATGGAATATATTTCAATGCCCAAGAACAATGTCATCTCACTCTTCGCCCAAACGATTTCTCAACAGCCAATACTTTGGGAAGGCTTTCCATCATGGGAATCTATGCTAAAATCCAGATCTGCAAAATCAATTTATTGTTAAGAATAGTCGTGATTAAAACTGAGGATCTCTAGGTTTGGGCAAGTGTTTTATAAATGAAAAGATAATTCTGCATCTTGTCTTTATTTATGCTTGAAGATTGCCTAAAGACTAAATTTGAAAGTTTAGAATTCCATAAATTTGATCGTGGGTAAAAATTGAAAAAGTATGCTAGGCCTATGTGAAGGGCCCTCTTGATTAACAATCATATTTGAAGTTGTTTGAACACTGTTTTATGGTTTAATATTATGTCCGATAGGTAACCATGCACTGTAAGGGTAAAATGATTTGTAGTCTCCAAGAAAGAAAACCCAAAAGCTTAGGACAAAGCATCACCGTAACAAAGCACATCCATAGAAAAGGACTCTTTGATGTTCTTTGCACATCCATGGTTCACTAATTTGGAATTCCATCCAACTTGTCATCCCTGACTATTCTCGAATAAACAAAAAAAAACCCAAAAGAACTGAAGATTGCCAGAAGGCCTTACCCCAAGGTATATATAGACGTATGAAATGCTCGAAGGATAAAAAGAATCAAGTGCCCAATGGCTTACTCAAAGGCATAAGCAGATTCTGAAGAAGAGAGAAATAATATCATAGATTCTAACTATTCTTTAGCAGAAAAACTAAGAAATTGTTGACAGCAGAAAACAAGCCTGATTTTCAATATATAAGAACATTAAAGCAGTCAAACTACCTTTGATGATATAAAAAACAGACCTTCTGTTAGCAATACTTAAAGCAATTCACACAAAATGAGACTTCCGATTGACTAATTTGATGCTGGCTCAAATCCCCGCACTTCAGTCCCCTTTTGTAGTAATAGGAGAGAAAAAATCACTGATATGGCATTAGATAATGTGCCAAACGATTTGTATTTACATATCTAATTATTATTGTCTATTTTCGTTTTGAAAAACAGTCAAAAATATTATATTAAAATCAGTGGGAGAATTACAAAGCAGGGCAGTCCATCAAAAGCAAAAGGTGGGCTGGCATTTGCACCATCAAGGACTAGTTTTTTACATTTGAGCAGCTTATCACCTGTTTCCCACATTAAACCCTTAAGCAGCCACCTATAAAACTATGAACAAAGACCCCAAGCAACCATCTATTAAACTATTATCAAAGACATCAACATGAGCAAAGTAGTGTATCTACATTTTACCAGTACTACTACTTCATACATATTCACTGCAGTACTTTTTCAAATACCAAGAGATAAACGCTTTAAATACAAAATTGGGAATTTGCTTGCTAAAACATTAAGTCCCTCCCTGCTAAACATTACAAAGCATCTTTTATGTAGGGCCTCAAAGAGGACTCTTCTGATTAGGATCAACAGAAGTAGTGTCCTGCATCAGTTCATTTTGGGCTTAACTAGTTGGAATCAACTGCCTGGTCACTGGTTGAAACACCGCGAGTCTCCAGTCAGATGCTTGTGCCTGCGTGCTGCTGCAGTTCCTAGCTTGTGTGGCCTGCCTTTTGGCTGCATGTTGAAATTTAATAACTTCTTGCATTGTCCCAGCAACCAACCTTATAATGGGATCACACATCGGAAGCTTCTCAATGGTCTGAAGTCTATGCTGCTCGTAATCAAAGCTTTTCATCAATTTCTTGATGCAAAACATTCTGTTTTTTCAATGAAAGTTGAGTTTTTGATACATTTTTCCAAAACAGGAATTGGGCATCCTGGTCCCCCAACTTATGACCCGGGCTATTAATGCCATCCTTTCAAAATAATGATTGTTTTCACTATGGCAATATAAACCCTTATCATATCAGGAGCACAGGTTATTTCAACTTCAACCTTAACATTGTCTTCTGCTCCATCCTTTTAGCCGAACGGTCTCCACAGAATTTCTCAGTTCTTTTCTGATTTTCAGACCTCAAGCATGGCGAATCAACTGGTACAGAGGGTGTGGCAGACCAGATGAAGGCGTTTCACATTTGCAAAAGTGTTTTTGTGCATTTTCAGAATTTCAAACTATGTACTTCCATTTTGGCGCAGTTCTCTTTTTATTTTAACAGGTTTCCGTTGGTCTATTCTGCATTACATATCATTGGAAGGTGGAAGAAGGCGCTAAAACCCATAGACCTGCGTAGAAGTTTTCTCTGCTCGTACCTTGGAGGCGTGGTTGTTTTTTGCATTGTGCCCTCTGTCTGGCTATCATTTGGCTGTTTTGTTGTCAGCATTGAAGGCGTTGACTGCAAAACTGCAGTTTTTATTAAGCATGGCGATTTGACTTGCAACGCAGTTGGCAAATTATGTCAGGGGTGTAGTGGGATTGTCTCCGAGCGTCAGAGGTTAAAATTCTGATGTTATTTCAGTGTAGTTTGGATGCCATTCTTTGAATTCCTCTTAGAGCTGGGGTTGTAAGGGGGTACCTCTCTTTGAGGTTCAAGGGGGGTCGGGCTCTGGGCGCTGCAAGTTATGGAGAATTTTTTAATTAAAATTGTTTTGTTAAATTGTAATTTCGTAGTCAATTTGGACTATTAATTAAAAGTGTTTAGATCTCACGGCAAATGTTATGTTTAGGGGTTTTTCACCCTAAAATGTATTGATATATCACGGAGATGTATGATTGTAAAATATTAAGGAAATATTGTATACAGAGAGGAGGTGGAAAAGGTAGAGAGAGATGTAATAGGATTTGTTAGAGTGTTTTGTTTCTCTCTTGTATTGCTGGAAATAATGCACTGGACAAATTTGATGGGTGTAATCTATCTTGAATGAACCACGTTAAATTTGGGGACCTTGTTATGTGCATGTTTATGTTTATTTTTTAGAATTTTTGATTAATTAGTTTCATAGTTTCTTTTGTATGCGATTTGGAGATAGATCTGGGTTTTAATTTATCCTAACAAATTATTCTATTGAGTGAAATTGTCTAAGGTGTCTTGGTGTTTTGAATGTATTTGAATTGTGTTCTCCCTATCATTGAAGGCATTAAGCGTTGATTCACTGTGCTCTGATCACATTATAGTCTTCCAAACAAGACGCTGATGTTTCAGCGAATTGTTCACAATTGCATGGAGCTTGGTGTAGGGTTGCCTATTTTTTTCTAATCCAATATTGAAAATTGGATATAAGACAATTGGAGGAGAGAGATACATATTTTAAGCTTTTCTTAAAAAAATAGAATTTCAACTTTTTTTTTAAGTGCTCATTTTTTAAATGTTGAAAAGTTTTTAAATTTGAAAATTTGAAAGTATTTACATTTAGAGTAATTTTTCAGTGCAATGGTCTTGAGCATGATACTCTAAGTAGATTTGGGAAAAAATAATTATATCACGTAATTCAAAGAAAAATAAAGAGGGCTATTATTTTACCCATTTATCATTGTCGAAAAACATAAATTCAGAAATCAAGAAAAATTGAGTATACTAATGTACGAGGTTTTCTTGTTAAGTTGGTGTTAATGACAGAGCAATTTTTTTTTCATGTGCCACTTAGGTACCATGTATCACTTGGCTCTCATGTACCTTAAGGCTTCTTTCACGTACTACCAAATATATAGAAAGGACTAGCTTCTTCCATGTGTTAACGAGTATATAGGAAGGGTGGGTATACCAAGAGATTTGATATATCGCTCTGATAGTGTATAAAAAAGAAGACTATTTTGGAGTGATAAGGAACCAATTGGGATTACCAAAAATTTAAAACTTTAAATTCAAAACCTTGCATTCAATCAAATATATTATTCATATAACATTGATCGATAAAGACAACTGGTTAGAATGGTCTCAACAAATGTAGAACACACTCATCTTCAATGATCTATAGTTTGATATTTGTGACTGAGAGAAACACCCAGTTGAGCCAACAAAAAATGCAAAGGATATTCAAGCATGGAAGTAAAAAAACCATAAAGCATTGGCCTTGATGAGGGCCTCAGTGGGTAGAGATGTGTTTTGTCATATTTAGGGGTGCAATACTCTATGGGAAACATTTCACAAACTTTAGGAGATATATGATTCCCACTTAGAGTTGAAATTCATTCAGTTGCAGTTGAAGTTGTTCAACCTTGAATTGAAAGATAGTGATGTAATGAGATTGGCTTCAGATATATTTTTCATCAAGCATGATGTAGATATAATAGGTATCAAAATCGATATCTACATGACTGCATTCATAAAAACTCTTCTTCCCAACTATTCAACCTACTTGGAGTCTCTACAAACAAACAATCAGTTGAAGACTCACATTTGATCAATTGGTTGAAAAGATGGCAGAAAAAGGGTTTTGAAAGAAAAATTGAGTTCACGATAGGGGAAAGTGTGTGTTATATCAAAGTAAATTCTTCCAAAACATTCAACAATGCTACATCTTCTAAAAATGAAGGCAATAATAAGTACAATAAGTACAAAAAAAATGCGGTAAAAATAAAAATCAAGGTGGTGAAAAATAGAATAATAAACAAAACCTCTACTATGAACAGTGTGATAGAAAAGGAATCCATGAGACTCATGAATGTAGAACTCCATGGGAGAAAATTGAAACATACCATAAAAAGAAATAAGAAAAACCAAAAAAAAATAAAAGAGTCAAATTCTACCCAATTCACCAGTGAATGTGTATTTTTCGGTATAGATGATGAAATAAACAATGTCTCAGTCAATTATTCATAGTTTGATGCTTGGGTTCTTGATATCGATGCCACTCTACATAGGACTTTTCGAAAAGACTTATTTTAAAAGTTCAGTGAAGAAAGTTGTGGTGCAGTATACCTCACAGATAGATCAAGTCTACAACCACAAATAAGGTACAATAAAACTCAAGTGTCTAGGGCTTCTAGATTTCAAACTCCAAAATGTTGTCTACCTTCTTCAATTGAAACAAAACTTGTTGTCGCTAATGTTCATAAGGCAATAAGGCTATTTCACTTTGCTGGATAATGGTGATGTCACTATCAAGAGAAAAAAGTGACAATGCAGTCATTTTGACTGGATATGAAGAAGGAAAACTATTCAAACTTAGAGGTGAGCCATCAAATTCAAGAAATTATGCTCATTTCATGGAAGATAGAATGTCTCTAAACATGTTGTGGTATGCAAGATTCGGGCACACTCACTATAACAACATTCATGTATTGCAAAAAAATGATGTTATTGGCATGCCTACAGTCTCTGCAAAATTAGATGAAAAGTGTGAACCCTGCATCTTGGCTAAACACGCAAGAGAACCATTTTCAAAATCATATTAGAAAGCTGACATAAAATTAGAACTAGTTCACTCAGACTTGTATTCTCTTCCAATCCTCTTCGCTGGGGGTCATAAGTACTTCATGTTGTTTATTAATCACTACAATTGAATGACATGGATATACTTTCTGAAGAAAAAATCAAAAGCCTTCAAGACTTTTCAAAAAATTTGAAACATGATTGAAAATGAAGCTCAAACTTGCATCGAGACACTTAGGACAGACAATGGTGGTGACTTCACTTCAAAGAAGTTTGAATCCTATCTTGATCAAAATGAGATCAAACACCATCTCACAGTTCTTTACACTCCGTAACAAAATGGAGTTATAGCAAGAATGAATAGAACTGTGATGAATATGGTTTGTGTTATGTTGTATCACAAAAGGGTAAATCTACACTTTTAGATCGAAGCAACTAAAATAGCAGTATACTTCTGCAATAGATCACCATCAACAACTCATGAATCCAAGACTCCATATGAGATGTGGTGTGGTCATCTTCCTTTAGTATGTCATCTTCAAATTTTTGAATCCATTTGTTACACGTTGATTCCAAAAGAGAAAATAAATAAGTTGGACTATAGGAGTCAAAAATGCATCCATTTGAGATATTCTGAATCCTCCAAGACATACAATTTATATGATGAGAAAGAGAAGAAGTTTCTTGTCGCAAAAGAAGTTGTCTTTTGTGAGATTACAAAGGACAAAGAGCATATTGATTGATAGTTGAGTCGACTTTACAAGTATGCAAAGTTTGATGTCTACAGAGAGAGTGATTTGGATGTTTCAAACAATGAGTGGGGGACACACAGTTGGGAATCTATTGATTTTTTATTGTCTCCTATACATGAGCTTGAATCTCCTCTTGAAGGAGAGAGTGAAACTTCATCAGACAATGACCAGGGGCTATCAAAACAAAGGGTAGAAAGTGATAGAACTCAGAGAATGAACTTGAAACATTTAGAACATAGAAATAGATGATTAAGTGGGCCACTAAAACATTGAAAGATGTGAAACTTGATGAAGTTGGGAAAATAGGCACAAAAAGTGCTCATGAATCCACCTCACAATCAGACAAGTCCCTTGAAGAAATTCAAAACTCATCTTGGATGATTCTCTAGAAGAACTCAATGTTGCATTTGATTTAGAACCAACATCTTTCAAACATGTTGAGAAACTTGAATCTTGGAGAAAAGAAATGAAAGATGAGTACAATGCATTGGTCGAAAATAAGACTTAAAAATTAGCTGATCTTCCATGTAGCTGTACCTTGTTGGCTGCACGTGGGTCTACCATAATAAATACAAAGCTGATGGTTCACTTGACAAGCACAAATCAAGGCTTATTGCAAAGGTATATGCTCAAAAAGAAGGAATTGATTATAATGAAACCTTTGCACCTATAGTAAAATGGACCACCATTCAAACTATGTTGGCTCTAGCAGCTCACAACAGATGAAAAGTTCACCAAATGGATGTCAAAACTACATTTTTGAATGGTGACCTCAAAAAAACTGTATATGTGACACAATCTGAAGGTTTTGCAGTAAATGAAAAAGAGAATAAGGTATGCAAACTAGAAAAAATGTTATATGGTTTGAAACAAGCCCCTCGAGCATGGTACGACAAACTAGCTGAGCACCTCATGAATATGAACTTCAAAATTTTGAGTTTGAAGATGCAACTATTTTTATCAAAATAATTTATAAAACAATTGTATTTGTGATGGTGTATGTTGATGATATGTTCATCATAGGGAAGAATAAACAATACATTACAAAGCTCAAATCAGAGTTGATGAAAAGTTTTGAAATGGATGATGTGGGTTACCTTCATTACTACTCAGGTATTGAAGTAATTCAAAAACCAAAGAATTTCATCACTTAGCAGAAGTACGTTGGTGAAATTCTAAACAAATTCAGAAAGGCACACGTCCATGGAACAAAATCTCAAATTGATATCTGAAGATTCAATAGATTTGGTGGATGCCAATAAGTACATACAACTCATTGGAAGTCTAATTTATGTGACCACAACTCGATCAGATATATCATTTGTAGTTGATGTTCTCTCAAGATTTATGAAACAACCCAAGGAAATTCATTTGGTAGCTGTAAAAAAAGTCCTTGGATATCTCAAAAAAATACAAAATTTTGGGCTCAAATACTCTAAGGTAAAAGACTTCAAACCTATTGGGTACTCAGATTCCAACTATGTTGGTGACCATGAAGGTGAAAAGTCCACATCGGATTTTTTTGATGAATTAGAAAACAACAATTTTCAGTTGAAAATCCAAGAAGCAATCAGTGCCAATTTTTTTTAACAAAAGCAAAATATATGGTTGCTTCAGAGACAACTAGAGAGATCTTCTGACTCATAAAGGTTCTTTCATATTTGTAGGAGCAACAAGCTTCATCAACACCTCTCATGGTTGGTAACACTTCTGCAATCCAAATGGTAAAAAATCTAATCTTTCATGACCAAACCAAGCATATATGTACCAAATTTCATCTAATTTGACACTATGTGAAATATGGTAGTGTCAACTTGCAACATTACCTGATAATAGGGCAAATAGCAGACATCCTAACAAAAATGCTTGGATGAGAAAAATTAAAAATCTCAAATGAATGCTTGGTTTGACAAAGACACCTATAGATTAAGGGGGGATGTAACAATATTGTATATAGTTATTAATCATAGATGTCTTATTTTTGTCTTATTCAATAAATTCTCCATTCCCGTAGGAATAGGAGGTCACATTGAGAATGTAAAATGAGCAACTATTTTGGATTTTATATTGTAATGTTTGTTCTCATTCAAACTTGAATTATGAAATAGAATTTCATTGTTATTTCGTCAATAATATTTCCATCATGTCGGCCTTTCCATGAAATGCTAGTCCCCAACATTCAATCATACAGAGGACCTTCAAAGCACTATTATGGTTTGGGTTAGATTGCCTCTCCTTCCAAGCAAGTATTGGAAAGAATTATCTCTCACAAAGATTGGTCCAGTCATCCATGATTATATTGTTGCCTCTAAGCTCACTACAAATCCTAAAGTGTTAAACTATACCAACATATGTAACAGTTTGGACCTATAAATCCACTTCCATACCACCTTATTTTTGCAATGAGAGGACTCAAATGGAAGCAACGTCTAGACTACAAAAACATCCCATTTAGGTGTAGGGTTTGTTATGAACATGCACATATATCCAAATTCTATGTAATGTAGAAAGTCCAAGGAAATTCATCAAGGGAACCACAAGATAAAGAAGACCAAAGGCTTTAAGCCCTTCCAACAAAGGAGATATCCAAAAACAACATCATACTAGAAAACGGAAATGCATTAGGAGAGAACAAATTTTAGAAAGCATACTCAAGAAAACTCAAGTAGAACAATAGTCAACCAGAGCAAAAAGAAAAATAAATACAATTAAACAACCCCTTTGCAATGTTGGCATATTAAGACAAAGGAAAGGGGAAAAAAGAGGCTACCCCCAATACCCAATCAAAGATGCAATCAAAATTTGGATCAAGGAAAAAGCAAGAGAATCAAAGTAAATCTCATCAGTTTTTTTACCCAACCAACTACATCACATGTTACAGGATAAAATAAAATGTCCAATCTAGCAGATCTGCATCCTCCAAATCTCAACCTATAAATATAGGAATCTAAGAAACTTTACAGCAATCTAACTTAGAAAAAACATTTTTTTAATGATATAACTAACATAACTTAAAATAACAAGGAAAATAGATTGATCAACAAACTTAGATTTGGGTTCCCAAGGCAACAAAATCAGAGGATTACATGGAGGTGAGCACCTCTTTTGAAGAGCAATTATAATCATGTGAATCCTTTCTTGGAATGCTTGTGGATAGGGTTTGCCAAACCAACACCTTTTCCTAAAAATTCAAATCTAGACTGAGAATAGACCATTTGTGACTCCAAGAAATCGGAAGAGATGGTCTTCAAAAGGTCATCTCTTCTTTGGACAATGGGGTGCAAAGAATATGATTCACATATCTTTCAAATAAATTGATCATCCACTAGGATCCCTCCAAGTATGTTTGTCTCTCCTCTGACATTCTCCATTAGGAACCCGGTGCCATTTTATTTCCTCACAAATTGCAAATTCAATTTAATATTGTGAATATATACATTTCTCGCATTGGGTACAAATGAATTCCTCTATTTGTAATTAATTGGATTGGATTCATAACCACAAACCATATAATATGATTTCAACACTATTATTTAAAGAAAAATTAAAAGGGTGGCACTGGCTTCAGTCACAGAACAATGTAAAATACGTTGGATCTTTACAATGAAAATATATGGTGGACATAGTTGCTCACAAGGAAAGTTTACAGACAATGTAATAGGATAAAAAATCTAAACTATATTATTGAAATTTTTGACAGAGCTCAGATGATTGAACAATAGCTACAACCAAATCTTTTTAAATTCCAACAAAAATGAGTAATGCCATTTATCATATCACTAGCATGTGTATTTGTCCATCATGATCAATCAAAAGAAATATTTTCATCCACAATTCAGGTTGATCATATGTAAGGACATGAAATGAAAAAAATTATGAAAAAATTAAAGGCTCTAAAGCAGCATTTGAAAATCTGGAATAAAGAGCTATTTGGAATATTTTCATTAAAAAATAACAGGTTATGCATGTAATGTTTCCTTTCCTTGAGTCATTTGCATAAGACTACTAGCCTATTTAATTCTTGTTGGCTAAGTTGGGTGTTGTAGGGGAATAATTGTGTATGAGATCACTATTCACAAATTATTATTCACCAGTACTATTCATGGGTCACTATTTATTATTACTATTCATGGTGATGTGACAAGTGATGATGCAATAGAGAAAGTGACTTGTGGATGATGTGGCATGACCCAAAAAAAATATTCATGGGGGGAAAAACTGATTTGAAGAGTGGGACGTAACTTTCATTAAAGGATAGGGTTCAAGTGATGCACATTGTTTTTTCTCACATGTGTGAGAGTGAGATGCATTCCTTGGGTGCCTCTATGGTTTTCTTGTTTGCACTTGGTCAAAAAGTGATTAGAGCATTTCTTGGATCTTATGTCCACATGAGGAGTAAAAGACAAAAGTTACTATGAATGATTTGACTCACATGTGTGAAGGTGGGATGCCATTTCTAAGTCACATGGAGGTGGTTGATCTTGTCTCCCTTAATGCTCTTCCTTTTGACTCCTTTTTACATATAGAGAAGAAGACCAAAATGATGGATCACATGCATGAAGGAGGGTGGCACATTTATTTGCTTATCCATGAAGTTTCCTCTCTCTCTCTCTCTCTCTCTCTCTCTCTCTCTCTCTCTCATGCATTTTCTATATAAGAAGAGCTCTCTCTCCTTTGTAAATCATCAATCTTTGTTGAATCAATCTTGCTATATGAGAACCCCCGTTTGTAAGCTTGAGCCTTTGGTTCATCTTCTTCTCTCTTAGGATGAAAACCCTTTGAGTGCAAAGATTAGGAGAAAGAGAACCCTTTTGGTTTCTAGTGTGGATTTGAGGATGAAAACCTTCTTATTCACTTGAGGTTTGGAGGACGAAAACCCTCTTAACTATTGAGGTGATTCTATTTAAGAATCATAGTGGTTTAGAATCATATTGGTGCCAATATTATTATAAGAGTTTGTTGTTTATTTATATGTAACCTCAACATCTTTATATGTAATCAATATTTATAATTACTTTGTGAATTGGTTATTTTTGTATTATTTATTATGTGTAATTCTAAAATATCTCATTTGGGGATATTACAGTGGTATCAAAGCCAAGATCTTGCTAGTTTGTTGGGAAGCTAACTAATGTTACAGATTCTTACAGTGAGTGATTACAATGTATTGGAAAGTATTCATATGAGGGAGAGGCCTCACAAGATTCATATAATGATCTTCCACTTGCTGAAATTTTTAGAACAACATAGATAATGCAGGTATGGAGAGTGAGTCTCTTGCATGCACCAAGTGGAAAGAGGAGTTAATCATGTGTATGGCAGCCCCAACATGTGGTGTAGGTGGGAATGTTGTAGTCAAGATGGATAGAGTGCTTCCCATTATTAATCTAATTAGAGTTGCACAACATAATCCAATTACATCACAAGGAGGATCAAGTATGGAGGATTGTAAACTCCCACAATTGGTTTGGGATCCTAGTAATTGGATTCTTTAAATTAAACAGATTGCTTGAGGACAAACAATCTTTAGAAAGAGAGGATGTAATTTTCCCTTTCTCTAAATGAGACATTTGTAGAAGATCATTAACCTATTTAATTTCTATAGGCTAAGTTGGGTGTTGTAGGGGAATAATAGTGTCAGATCACTATTTACAAGTTACTATTCATATATACTATTCACTATCACTATTCATGGTGATGTGGTAAGTGATGCAGGGGATGATGTAGTAAAGAAAATAATTTGTAGATGATGTGGCATGACCCACATAGAATCTTCATGGGAGAAAAATTAATTTGAAGAGTGGGGCATAGCTTTCACCAAAGGATAGGGTTCTTTGTCCTTAATTGACCCACATTGCTTTCTCTCACATGGGTGAATAGTTGGGACGCCTTCTTTGGGTGGATCCATGTTTTCTTGTTTGTCAATTAGTCAAAATTTGATTGAATACTTGTCTTGGAATCTTATGTGCACATGGGGAAGAAGACAAAAGTTTACTATTCTATATTTGGCTCATATATGGAAGTGGGGTGCCATTTTTGGGGTCACATAAAAGGTGGGAGACAAAGACAAAAGAGGAGTTGATCATGAGATCCACCTTTTGACCATTTGCATATGGGGATAAGCACCACAATATTTCTCACATGTGTGAAGGTGGGTTGCCAAAATTGGAGTCACATGGGATGGCTAATCTTGTCTCTCTTGATGCTCTCATTTTTGACTAAGTTGCACATTGAAACAAACATTTCACATGGAGTTACTATGCTTATCATGAAATGTGGCACAATTTTTCTCTCTCCTTGAAGATTATCCTTCCTCTCTCTCTTTCATACAATTTATATATAACGAGAGCTTTCTTCCATTATAATTCATTCTTTGCTATATTTTGAAACCCCCTATTTGTGAAGTTTAAACTTGTGTTCACTTTTTCCTAACCAAGGACGAAAACTCTTGGCTATTCAAAGATTAGGAAGATGAAAACCCTCTTAGTTTCCATTGTGCATTTGAGAATGAAAACCCTCTTATTCAAATGAGGTGATTCCATTCAGGAATTACAATTGTGTTTCAAAGAAGATGCAAATTTTCAATGTGCAAAGTGTGTGTTGTTGCAAGATTTACAGTATAGTTGTGGAAAGATTTGTGGTGTTATAATATTTGTAAGTGTTTGCTGCTATATATCAACATTAAATCAATTTTTTTAAGATTTATTGTTTATGGTCATCATCTCTAACCATATTATATGTAATCAGTTATGTAAAATAGAAATCATTTGAGTGTTAGTGTTAGAATTTGTATGTGTTATTCATTAATTTCAAGGGAATTTTAATAAATTCCAAAATATAGAAAATATTCTTAAAATGGATATTTTAGTGGTATCAGACCCAATATCCTAACAACCTGTTGGGAAGCTAATTCTTGTTGTAGATGCTTAATGTGAGTGACTTCAATGGATTGGAAACCTAGGTTCTTGCTAAAAGAGAAATACAAAGATCCAATTCAAAATGTGGGAATGAAGAAGAAGACAATGGATGAATCCATGGATGATCTATTGCAAGTTGTGGAAAGTTATTAGAAAGTACTGAGGGCGATGGGCCCTAAGGATTGGATTAAGGCTTCATCACCACATAGGATGCAAGTTGAAGGAAGAAATTCTTTGATAGTAGACAATGTTTTATTATCTTCTAATGACCACATGTATCAGCAAATGAATGAGGAGGCTAAGGATGAAATGGATCCTATTAAATATTTGGAATTATTAGTGACGACTCATTGTTTGAGTATGATGCTGCCATAACTTTTGAGCAAAGTGATGGTGAGGAAGACATTGATTTTAAAGATCATATTGAACTTGTTAATGAAAATATTTTAGACTCCATACTACATAAGGAAGGTTTTCAAATGAGTGAAGAGAGTAGTTGATTAGAAGAGCAAGTATCCATAGTGGAAGCATTGGATGTGGAGGTTTTGCATGTAAATGCACACAAATATAAATGAGCCATGGTTGATGAGAAAGAGACATTTATGAGTCAAAGAGTGCATAGTTTTCATAGGACTAAGGAAAGTACAATGTCATGTCACATAACAAGCATGAGTTAGAGAAACTGAGTTTATTTTCAACCCAAGTAAAGGATGAAGATTATAATGTTGTAGTTGATTTGGAGAAAGTGCTTTCTATAGCATCACTTGGTGTGTGGTTTCCAGTTCTTGTTAATATCAAAGTAGCATAATAGTTGCATGGTGGAGCATGTTGGAAAGAACATGAGTGAGAGGGAGGGGGAGGGCGTGAATCAGTATTCAAAACTTTTCATTCAATTCTAATTAACTATTCTTAAACCATCTTAACATGCATGTATAACTCAACATTCATAAACAAAAAATCATAAGAGCATGAAACATATGAACACAACATATACGTGGGAAACCCTCTTGGGGTAGAAAACCCACTGATAAAGCAAATGGACTACAATCCTATAAGACAAACATCAATATTCAGTTGAGCACCCACTCAATTTGGAGCACCAACCCTAATCTATTAAGCACCAACTTGATAATTTTTAGCTAAGCATCAACTCAATAAGGATCACCAAACCCTAATTTACCAATCACCCACTTGTCTTTAGAAAGCTCCAACTTGCAAGGAGGCTAAGCCCCTAGATGACTCAGTACCAACTCGGTCACTTGATTATTTGATCACCTTTAGAAATTCTTGTTGCTTTTATAACAGATGATGATATAATCTTTTTTCTCTTCACTCTCTTCAGCCCTCTCAAACTGATCTTCAACACTCTCAAACTGATCTTCAGCACTCTTTGCTCAAGTAGCTCTCTTCATAGCTTGATTAGGTCTTCTAACCTTAATCCTCTCTTGAAAAACTTTTGAAAGATGATATATTTTCTAGTCTACATGACATTTTTCTACTAAAAAATTATCTATGTCATTTTATTATCCTATTATGCTCTTGATCTCTTATCATACTCTTAGCATCCCCTCTTCTCTTCCTCTAAGCACACAAAAACAAGCCTAACTACCTTGCTTTTATACAAGTCATTTGATCATATCTTTCTAAGTTGATTATACAATCAAATCACTTAGATCATCTATGAATAGGTTAAAGCATATTATAAATAACATTCCTTAGTCATGAATCAATCACTACAATAGGTCGGCCATTCATCAATTAGCCCTTACTCCTCTTTTAGGCTTATGAAGACCTAATAGGCCTTCTCAACAACATGTTACCCTTTGATCTCCTTGAAGCTTATCCAAATGCCTCACATAGATGGAACACATCACATGCCACTCCAATAACCCTTAACTATATTTACTTTATGTCTAAAACACCTTTTAGGTCCAACTACCACTTGAACCCTTCTTCAAATCACTGCTTATAAAGGGCTTGCAAATATTGAAAAACTCTATCTTAAAAAACTAAAGTATATCCTCAATTTTGTCAAACACTTACGGAAAATATATATATATTCAAAATCCTCATGACCTTAGGGTCATCACCAACTTCATCTGATACTTCAACTCAGGTTAAACAGAATTAAACACTTCTATGTAATATGCTCACTAAGAACTATCAAATGACTCAAAAACATAGTCAAACAAACATGAACATCTAATACATGATTATCTTCAGAGGCTTTCAATTCATGAAAAAGATATTAAAACATACTCAAAGCAACCTCAATCAATTAGATCATGAGATCTAATGAGAAGTATTGGTTTTACAGACCAATCTTATGACCTTCTCTCTCACAGACTCTACTCAAATAAATCATTTTGGATTCAATATTTCAACTTATTACACTAACTTTCAAGCTTCTTAAAAGAATTGATAGATCATTCAAGATCTAAACAACATCATCATGTATTTAAATGCATCATTTTTTCATGAAAACACATCATGAAACATCTTATTACTACTGTCTGATCTCTTCACTATCTGTACCATAGGGTCTGATAAGCGACTGAACAACTTTGATCAATGAATTCTCATAACTAAGATCTAGAAACATTAATGAACATCAATCATACGTACCATACTTTGATCATCTACATATAAACTTTGACTCGGTCAACAATGTCTGCTACAATAAATCTTTAAAAGACAACCACTTATCTGTACAATCTTCTCATTCACTTGAGAAACCAATCACACTTAGAGATGATTGGGAGAGTGGAATTCAACCTCTAATTACTTGTCTGATCAAGGTTTTATGAGGGTTTAGACTAACTTCCAGTCTTAACAATCATTCAAAAAACTTAGCTCCTCTTTCCAGAATCTAATGCTTGGAAATTTGAGCTATAACCCTACCTCATATACCATGAACAACTTATAATCTCATGCAACTTCTACATGTGCCAATGAGCACTAATAAAACCCTCTTGGGTAGACATCTCTTCATATTGTGCACTCATGAAACCTTGAAATACCTTTCAAGCCTTTTCTTTGAAAATGAAGACCTAGAACATCATGCACATACTTCTTGACTCACTTTGTCAATGTTCATCTACTCACTCATCTCTTCTTTAGAGCTTCAACATAACTTATTTGGAGCTACTTACAGATTTTCAGAGCTCAATTGTAGCACCTTCAGAGCTGCATGCATGGATCTTCAGAGCTGACCTTCTACTCATCTACAAGGTCTTCAATACCTTAGATAAAACCTCAGACAAACTCACTCATGCTTGAATATCGTTAGGTATTATTTGGAGCATTCTCTTCAGAGCATTCTCATCTTTGTAGCACATTCGAAGCATCTTCGACACTACTTACATAGAACATCAGAGCACACTGCTTCATCTTTAGATCTCACTCATTTCAACTTACCACTTGAAAATCTTATCTCAGAAGGTATAGATAAATCATTACAAGATGCTTTAAACTTTATGTACTTCAAGGTTTACTTGACCAATTATTTGCACAAGAATCTTTGACATCAATTACATTAGATTGACATCAATGAAAGAACCATGCATCTTCATTAGAATGTTTGACATCATTGAAAATATTAAATATCAAATCTCAACATTAAAAGACAATGGTCAAAAATATATTTCTTAATCAATAACAATGTCCAACAATCTCTCCCTTTGTCATTGATGGCAAACATACTCAGAAAACACTGTCAACCACTTCTTGATGGCAATCATCTCTTAAACCTAGTTCTTGCCTTTTCTTTCTCCTTTTTTGATCTTTTCTACCTCTTTGACATTAATGATAAAGGTATTCTATAACTATAATCTCTTTTAGAATTAACTTAGATTATAGAACCACTTTAATCATAGATCAGGTTCAGTCAATTTACTTAAATATCTCCCCCTCGAATCTAGCATCCACCATGCTTTTATTAGTAGTATGTTGGTTGAATATTTTGTCGATCAGCGTACTGATAAACAAAATAGGTCTGATCAGCCAAAGTAAGAAGATTGGTCATCCAAATGTGTAGGTTCACCACATCAGAAGGGGACTAATCTCTCCTCTCATCAAGGGGAGGTTCCCTATAGATATGCTATATATATCAAAAAATAATACTCAAGGGTAGAATAAACCATCCATCTCTTTTTTTTCATAGATGATGCGTGCGGATCAAAGGAGAAACCTTAGGGGTAATGATAGAAAACACTCCTCTTTTTTTAGAAGTACTATTCAACAAACCACAAGAACCCTTTTGGTAGTAATTACAGAATGTAACCAAGGACGTAGTAACCAACAAATTGAGATGTAACACAAAGTCTCCACCTGAATTGCCCAAGAGTGAGATACGAAGGACAATGAGGGCACAAAGTCATCCCAAGGTCCTTTACATAGAAACAAAAATAAAACACACTAAAGACAATTATGGGGCACACAGTCTCTCCACAGTTGACTTCAAGACACCTTCCTGACTACTTTCACTAATTCTGCTTGTTGAGTTAAAGGAACATAAAATATATTAAGAAAAAAGACATAAGAATAGTTTTCCCAATAACAAAGATATCACAACACAAATTCTAAAAAGTCACTTGCTTTCTTATTCCAATAACAAAATATAATCAACAATCTGAGCTCAAAGTCTCAGTAATGTCTTTCAATTTAGGCAGAGTTTTGTTTCTGACAATCAGAGAGAGAGAGATCTCTAGCAGAGTCCTTAAAACAATAAAAGAGAGTTACTTATATAGCCTCTTCAAGAAGGACTCAAGAATAGTAACACATCATTTTGCATTGAATTCTGTTAAAAAGACATGTTGGAATTTAGGGGCATTTACCCATTTGCTTTTCTCAATGCAGAGAAACGGGTCACACCATTGAATGTTTGCATCCTTCAATGTCTACCTGGCGATCTGCTTTTAGAAACATATCTGATGCACAAATTTTTCTAGTCCTTCTTCATTATTCCACCTTTTTTGGTTATTTGAATTGGGTCCTAGATTCAATTCGATGCTCTATTTCTTAGTCGCTTTCTACTGGTCTTTAGTAATGGACGCATGGCACATTCTACTGCTTAAACAGGCAAAAACACATGGCAACTTCCACAGGACTCTAAGTAATGTTTGTTGATAGAGGTTTTGAAACCTATTAGAAACTTAGAAGCATGGGTGCAAACACTTGTTGCTATCTATGGAGTTATAATGGAAAAGGAGGCAACTTCCGCTTGCCTCTTGAGAATCTTGCAGAGGATGACATGTGGCGGCATCCACTGAACTTTTAGCTACCTTTGAAAAGTCTTTGAGACTTATATTAGTTTCTCACAAAAGATGACACATGGCAGCTTCCACTACATTTGATGAGAGACATGTAGCAACATCCGCTGTGACGTTGATGAAGGACACGTGGCAGCATAGCGGGTTTTCTGTTTCCTCAGACTTTTCTTTCAGAGAAAAAGTCTAAAGGAATTTTTTTGGACAATTTGTCTGAAGGAATTATCTCTTTGTCACTTTTTCTAGGGGAACTTTTATGAAGGAAATCCTTTTGTTCTTTTGGCCTTTGAATTGGTCCATTTGCTCCCTTCTTGCCCTCCGCAAGGGTTGTTTGAGCTCCAAATTAGTCTTTTAGGTTTTTGCAACGATTCACTTGGGCTTCTGAGTGTCGTCCAAAAGGGTTGTTTGTCTCTTGATTTTGCCTTAGTCAATTTTATGTGAATCTCAAATTGTGACACATGATAACATCCACTGTGAAACAGGTGAGAATACGTGGTGCTTTCCACTATGACATTCTGAGGGATACGTGGCAGCATCCATTGAACTTGTTGAAGATTTGGATGTCTTTTGAATGTCATGCAGAAGATGACATGTGACAACTTTCGCTGCATTTTTGAAACACTATAGAAATATGTGGGACTCATTTGGATTCTTGCAGATGATGCTACTTGGCGTGTTCTGCTTAACTTATAAAGGACACATGGCGGTTTCTGTTGCTCTTAGGAACAAAGTGAAATGAGACTCGAAAGATGACACTTGGTAGCATCTGTGGGATTTTGTCAAGCTTTTGTCTTGGTTTGTTTGTTTGCCTTAGTCACTTTTTGCCACAGGAATTCCCTTTGCAAGGGTGCTTGTGTCTTTGACTCTTGGAGTACCCCTTTGAACTTTATCGCTTGAACCGACCGATTGAACCAAGATTCTTTGAAATAAGCCTCGTTGAACCTGTTGAACCATTAGTCCTTTGACTAAAAAATCTTGAATAATTCCCAATCTTGAAAGCTTAAAATAATTTTTTGAAATGGGAAGAGATATTTTGTCCTAAAAATGAGTAACATTTTCCAAGTACAACAACTGGCTCCAGTTGGGGAATTTATATCAATTATAAAAAGAATTGAAAAGAGTAGAATCTAAAATCTCCAGTGTCTTCATGTGTACCATTGGGTTATGGAGTCATGCTATCCAAAAATGAAAGGCATCAAAAATAAACAAAACAAAACAGAATTAAAAACTATACAAATATACATATGTACAGATGAAATGATCTAATACTTTAAGAGTTGAAGTGTTTCAGATGTTGCCCATTGTGAGGTAGAGAAAAGAGTGTGCCATCTTGATATTTCAGTAGAAAACTATTTTTACCATTTTGTTGATGAATTATAAATGGGCCTCTCCAAAGGGAGTCAAAATTTCCATGCATCCCTTTTGATTCTCTCCTTTTGTCTCACAACAGGACTTGATCTCCAATCTAGAAATCACATTTTTTGGCCTTCTAGTCAAAGAGTTTCTTTACCAGACTTTGATGAGTAGCAATCCAGTCCACCACCATGGTTCTCTATTCATCTAGCTCAGCCAAACACATGATTCTCTTATCAAGAGAGCTTTCATATGTCTGATCTTCAATTGCCTTTGCCAATTTTAAGGCTGACAATTCTAGGGTGATTGGTATCTCAGCATTGGTACTATAATATAAAGAAGTTGAAAAGGAGACATACTAATTGCCCTCTGTGGTGTGATTCTGTCTACTCATAGAGCATCAATCAATGCTTTATGACATGTCATTTGATTGTCATCTGCTAGCTTCTTGATGATAGTTACCAAGTTCTTATTACTTGATTCAGCTTGTCCATTCCCTTGTGGAAAATAATCAAAAGAATGAGAGAGTGTAATTCCATAATGGAAGCATAATTGTGTAATCTCCTAGGATAAAAAATAAGTTGCATTATCAGTAACAATTTTGGTTGGAACTCCAAATCTGGAAATGATATTCTCCATGAGGAAATTGCATACAACTTATGAAGTAGCATGCTTAGTTGGGATTGCTTCTACCCACTTTGTGAAATAGTCAGTTGTTGTAATGACATAATCATATCTAATGCTTGAAGATGGGTTTATAGTCTCAATAAAATCAATTCCTCATTGCTAGAAAGGTTCTTCTATGATCACTGGCTTGAGAGGCAGGGCAACTAACTTGGGTCTTCCAACAAATTTTTTCACCCATTTATATGCATCTTAGAAAAGAGTTGGCCAGTAATACTTGGCTTGTAGAATTTTGTAAGCAGCCACAGGAGTAGAATAATGTCCTCCACAGGCTAGATTGTGGAAAGATTTTAAAAGTTGGCTTTGTTGCTCTTTATCTACACAACGAAGAAATACTCCATCTATGCTTCTCTTATACAGGGCATTGTCCCAAAAGACAAAATTGGCAGCTTTCAACTTGATAGTCCTCTTTTATTTATAAGACAAATGAGTAGGACATTCACCATAAGTAAGGAAATGAGTAATACATGAATACCACTCATTGGTAGTGGAGACAAAAAGGACTGTTGGTGTGTCTTCTACTTCAGCTTCTTCATGATGTGTATCTTTTAGCTATTATCAATAATTAATTGGCATAGGCCTTTTCCCCTTACCAGCTTTGTTGGTTTGATGTCTAGATCAAACTCTTAGATCTTTGCAATCCAATTGCCTCTTTTTGTCTCAAACTCCTGCTGATTTAATATGGATTTGACTGTAGTGTTAGGAACTAAGGCAGTAGTATGTGAATTCAGAATATAGAAGCGAAAATATTTGACTGCTTTCACCACCACATAGGCATGCTTCTCTATATTTTAATACTTCATCTCATGGGTTTTGAGAGGGAAATTCATGAAAGAAATAGGAGATTCCATACCTTCCTTGTCCTGTTGAACAAGAATTGCTGAAATCGTGTGTTCAGAAGCATAGCTGTATATGATGAAATCTTTGTTGTAATCTAGACAAACCAAGGTAGGGGCGTGGGCAATGGAAGTTTTGATATTCTGAAATACTGACTTGGCTTCTTTAGTCTAGCTGAAGGTGGTCTTCCCTTTCATTATGTTGACAATGTGTCTAGTCTTTTCAGCAAATTCGAGGATGAACCTTTGTAAAAAAATCACATTTCTGAAGAAAGAGTGAACATCATTTTTACTTGTAGGAAAATTAAGCTCTTGAATAGACTTGACTCTGTCTGAGTCAATCTTTATGCCTTCTTTAGACACAATGTGTCTGAGGACTTTCCTCTCTATTATTTCAAAAATAGACTTCTTAAGGGTCAAAGAAATACCATTTTGGCAATAACGCTCTAACACTTGTTGCAAGTGTCATACATGATTAGAACGGTGTTTTGAAAAAATGGTTAAATCATCAAAGTATACCACTATGAATTTACTCATCTCATCTTTGAAAGCCAGGTCTATGGCTCTCCAAAAGGTGGCACCCACATTTATCAAGCTAAAAGGCATTCTTCTATATGCAAATGTACCCCAAGGTGTGGTGAAGGCAGTCTTGTGTTGGTCTGCTTCACCAACTTCAACTTGATTATATCTTGAGAAGCCATCTAGCATTGATAACATCTCTGAACATGTCACTATTTGAAGAACTTAATTCATGATTGGAAAAGGATAATTGTCTTTCAAAGATGACTGATTCATATTCCTAAAATCTACACAAATGCAAATTTCGCCACTCTTCTTCCTTAAAGGCACTATGTTTGCAATCCATGTAGAATGATGGATTGAGAAGATGATTCTAGCATTCAACTTTTTTTGTATCTCAGACAGAATAGTACCTGATATTTTTGGATTATACTATCTAGATTTTTGCTTATAAGACATTGAGTTAGCCTTGAAAGGAATGATATTACAGATTTTATCAGGTCTGATAGACTTCAGGTCATCATAAGAATATGCTAAAACATCCATGTATTGACAGAGTAAAGTGGTGAACTTGAATCTTTCTTTAGGGGTGCAACACTTATCAATGTTAACCATCTTAGAGTTTTTTTGTAGTCAGATTTACTTGATCAAATCTCTGAGAGAAACTTAAATCTATTTGTTGTTGTTTGATAAATCTATCATGCTTGTCAAACAATTTCTCAAGAGAAACTAGGCCTTTAAGAATTTTATTTCCTTTCAGATGTAGGAATTCTTTATTTATATCTGAACTAGATTCAGACGCTGATTCATACTTTTGAGATTTGCTGCTTTCAAAATGTAGTTGTTTGAAATTATCTTTTCATTCTAAGAAGGTAATGATTTAATGATCATCATTGAATACTTGCTAATGATCAGTATTATCAGGAACACTTGATCTACAGACTAATTCAATAGTATACCTATCTTCTTTGAAATCTGAGTGAAAAACTAAAAGAGTTCCTGAAACAACAAGTGTATCAGCTTTGTCATTAGATTATCTGGGTATGGTAGAAAAGTTGAAAGCATCAAAGCTTTCAATTTGGTCCCAAACCAGGTTGCGATAGTGGCATAATCTTTCATTTTTGGTTTGGTATAATTTTTTTACCTGACAAACCACTAATTCAGCATGCCCCTTTGGCATGAAAAAATTTGATGCCTTTGTCTTGAGCAGCATTCAATCCAAGCAACAGAGATTCATATTCAATTGTATTGTTAGTGTTGCTAAATTATAATTTGTAAGATGAAGGAAACATATCTCTTTGAGGAGATATCAACACAATCCCAACTCCTGAACCGGTAGAGGAGCAACTGCCATCAAATTCCAGAGTCCATACCTCATCAGATACTGATTTTTCGTTAGACTTTCTTTCATCAAAAAGGGAGGGTCCTTTTTTATTTGTATTGCAACCTACTAGTTCTTCTAATATTCTAGTTGAACTGATTTTTGGGTTGACACTTTCAAGAATTTTGTTAGGTGTTTCATGCACTTCATTTGTAGAAAAAAAGTAGTTACCCATACTTGAGGATTCAAAAAGAATTTGAGCTTCAGGGGCTAATGTTTGGGTGACCACATATTTTGTCTCTTTTCAGGGAGCAACCTCTTCATTACACCTTTGACAGGGATTCTTGCCTTAGACAGGTCCATACTTAGTTCTCCTCCCACGTCTTTGTAGAAATTTCATTCAAGCAAAATGCCATAGGATGTTGAGACATTAGCCACCAAGATAGTCATCTTGATTCTCTTTTCTGAAAACATTGCAAATGAAAATTGAGCATCTTTGATTTGCTTCAGTAATGGTACTTGCTTGTTCTCCATGGAGAAACATCTCCCAAATGTTTTGGTTAGTGTGAGACCCAGAGACTCAACTACTTTAGCTGGCATGACATTGTCAGATGCGCCTGAGTCTATAATACAATTACTTAGCTTGTGACCATTTATTAACAAAAAAACATAGAAAAGTTCTATTTTTTCAAGGGCAGCTAGAGGAGTAATGACAAGATTATTCAGAATGGGCATGTTCTTTGGGGAATCAGGAGTTACTTTTTTAGATTCTTGTCCTGCAGGGACGATTTGGTTCTTGACACATTGGACCAATTTATCCAATTGATCAAGATTAGACTGTAAATATTTAAATTCAGACATTTGTATTTTGGTATTTTTGACATGATCAATTATGTCAAATGGCTAAATTAGGCTAGGTACAAGGGAAGGTAATTCAACTTTTTGAGTTTTAGGAGGGATAAGAGGAGGGTTGGTTTGCAAAATTGAAGTAGAAGGTGAAGGTGAAATTGATGTACTTATCTTTTGGGTGATCACCAGATCTTTTGATTGGAAAGGCAGAGTGGTTCCACGTTTAGCAATTGTAATTGCTGGTTGAGGTTATTTCTTTATCTTTCCTTTATCAACTTGCTAGACTGATTGGTTCTTGGATCTGGTAAACACTACATATGATCCATCAAAAGCTTCTCCTTTGCTTCTGGGTTCATTCTAGTAATTCAGAAAACCAATGTGGGAGTCGCTAGCTAGTTCTTCTTGGTTTTCTACAAGGAGATCAACATCATTTTTTTGATTCAACTCAGGTTGGAAAAAGAAATCTGATTCTGCTTCAAGATATCCCATTGCTGAATTGGTTGGAGGAGCTTCAATGGCAAGTTTCCCTTGTGAGGGAGGAAGATGATTTTGTTGCCCTTGATTTCTGACAGTATTGCCTTGATATGACTAATTTAGAAATGTCCTTCTTGGCATATCTCTGTATGAAGGAGCAAAATACAGTCCTTGTGCCATTTGCTTTTTGAGAGCACGCAACTCATTTGCCAACTTTTGCACCATTGGATTAGTGGTGCCTTCAGATGAATATTCAGAAGATGATGAAGTTTTATTTTTATTTGGATCTCTTATTATCTTCCCTGCTAAGATGAGATCATCTTCTACCTCAGTAGCCAAATGTTGAGTTGCAGTAAGATCTATTTGACCAGCACGTCTCAAAAGAAAACTTACTTCAGGTAACTGAGAATTAATGAAGAAGCATTTGAGATTTTCAGCTGTAGGTCAAGCAATTACAGAAATTTTATTCCTCAATTTGTCAAACTTCGCTATGAAGTCCCTTATTGGTTCATGAGGCTCTTTTTTCATCTGTGTGAGTTGAGCCAAAAGGGCATGTGCAACTTCTATAGATTTGAATCTGGCTTCAAACTTAGCTTTGAGGGTATTCCAATCAGTTACTGATCGAGCTTGTAGACGATAAAACCAATTTGTAGCAGCACCTTGTAATGTTTCCACAAATAGCCTAACTGCTACATCTTCAAATTTTACTCCAAATATGCCACAGGCTATACTGAAGGCTGCAATGTGTTCATCAAGATGAACTTTCCCATCACCATAGAATTTAAAAAAAATCTTTCTTGAACTATGTGGAAGCTCATATAGAGATGGAGTAAGATTGAGAGGACCAAAAGAGTTACCCCAGGGGCCTTGAGCTACCATTATAGGATTATAAAAAGGAGGAATAAAAAATCTCAAAGGGATAATTATTGGCAAAGCTTTATCAACAACAGAAGTGGATACTTCGTTTGACAATGGAGATCTGACTTTAGTAGGAGGAAAGCTCTTGGTTCGTTGGAGGCGAGATGGTGAAGGAAACAGATCAAAATTACTTTTTTGTACCAACTTGAATATAGGGTCAATAGTACCTTTAGCCCTTTGGCTTCGTGTATACCTTGAATCTACCAGATTGTGAAACAAAAATAGAAAATAATTGACCTTGCTTTAGTTTGAAGCTTGAGACTTTAAACTGTGCATTCTTTTCCAGTTGGTGTAGAGGTGAATGGTAAGGTTATAATGATAATGGGTGAAACACAAAAATGAAATGGAGTCTATAATGGATAATGGTAAAGACCGGTTCAATTTGAAACTTGAGGTTTCAGAATACCCATAAGTTCTATCCCCAGCAGAGTCACCAAATATTGTTGTGCGAGGCTAGGAGGAAAATTTTAACAATGGGAAAGCACTTGAGCAGTTCATTCTTCCACATTAGAGTACAATGGATAGGTTATAACAATAATGGGTTATTTTCCCAACAGAGTCGCCAAAAACTATTGGTTGAATATTTTGTCGATCAGCGTATTGATAAACAAAATAGGTTTGATCAGCCAAAGTAGGAAGATTGGTCATCCAAATGTGTAGGTTCACCACATCAAAGGGGGACTAATCTCTCCTCTCATCAAGGAGAGGTTCCCTATAGATATGCTATATATATATATATATATAATATATATATATAATACTCAAGGGTAGAATAAACCATCCATCTCTCTTTTTTCAGAGATGATGCGTGTAGATCAAAGGAGAAATCTTAGAGGTAATGATAGAAAACACTCCTCTTTTTTTAGAAGTACTATTTAATAGACCACAAAAATCTTCTTGGTAGTAATTATAGAATGTAACCAAGGATGTAGTAACTAGCAAATTGAGATGTGCACAAAGTCTCCACCTGAATTGCCCAAGAGTGAGATATGAAGGACAATGAGGGCACAAAGTCATCCCAAGGTCCTTTACACAGAAACAAAAAGAAAACACACTAAAGACAATTATGGGGGCACAAAGTCTCTCCACAGTTGACTTGAGGACACCTTCCTGACTATTTTCACTAATTCTTCTTGTTGAATTAAAGGAACAGAAAATATATTAAGGAAAAAGACATAAGAACAGTTTCCCCAATAACAAAGATATCACAACACAAAGTCTAAAAAGTCACTTGCTTTCTTATTCCAATAACAAAATATAATCAACAATCTGAGCTCAAAGTCTCAATAATGTCTTTCAATTTGGGTAGAGTTTTGTTTCTGACAATCAGAGAGAGAGAGATCTCTAGTAGAGTCCTTAAAATAGTAAAAGAGAGTTCCTTATATAGCCTCTTCAAGAAGGACTCGAGAACAATAACACATCATGTTGCATTGAATTCTATTAAGAAGACATGCTATAATTTAGGGGAATTTACCCATTTACTTTTCTCAATGCAAAGAAATGGGTCACGCCATTGAATGTTTGCATCTTTCAATATCTACCTGGTGATCTGCTTCTAGAAACATATCTGATGCACAAATGTTTCTGGTCCTTCTTCATCATTCCTCTTTTTTTGGTTATTTGAATCAGGTACTAGATTCAATTTGATGCTCTATTTCTTAGTCACTTTCTACTGGTCTTTAACAATGGACGTGTGGCACATTCTGTTGCTTAAACAGGTGAAGACACGTGGCAACTTCCACATGACTCTAAGCAATGTTTGTTGATAGAGGTTTTGAAACCTATTAGAAACTTAGAATCGCAGGTGCAAACACTTGTCACTCTCTATGGAGTTACAATGGAAAAGATGGCAGCTTTTGCTTGCCTCTTGAGAATCCTATGGAGGATGACATGTGGCAGCATCAATTGAGCTTTTAACTGCCTTTGAAAAGTCTTTGGGACTTATATTAGTTTCTCATGGAAGATGACACATGGCAGCTTCTGCTGCATTTGATGAGAGACACATAGCAACATCTGCTGTGACTTTAATGAAGGACACGTGGCAATATAGTGGGTTTTCTGTTTCTTCAAACTTTTCTTTTCGAGAAAAAGTCTGAAAGAATTCTTTTGGACAATTTATCCGAAGAAATTGTCTCTTTGTCACTTTTGCCAGGGGACCTTTTCTGAAGGAAATCCTTTTGTTCTTTCAGCATTTGAATTGGTCCATTTGCTCCCTTCCTGCCCTCCACAAGGGTTGTTTGAGCTCCAAATTGGTCTTTCAAGTTTTTGCAATGGTTCACTTTGGCTTTTGAGTGTCCTCCGAAAGGGCTATTTGTCTCTTGATTTTGCCTTAGTCGATTTTATGTGAATCTCAAATTGTGACACTTGGCAGCATCCACTGTGAAATAGGTGAGAACACGTGGCACTTTCTGCTATGACTTTTTGAGGGATACGTGGCAGCATCTGTTGAACTTTTGGAAGCTTTGGACGTCTTTTGAATGTCCTATGGAAGATGACACGTGATGACTTCCGCTATATTTTTGAAACACTATAGAGCTATGTGGGACTCATTTGGATTCTTGCAGACGATGCTACTTGGCGTGTTCCTCTTAACTTACAAAGGACACGTGGTGGCTTCTGTTGCTCTTAGAAATAAAGTGAAATGAGACTCGGAAGACAACACTTGGTGACATTTGTGGGATTCTACCAGGATTTTGTCTTGGTCCATTTGTTTGCCTTAGTCACTTTTTGCCATGGGAATTCCCTTTGCAAGGGCACTTGTGTCTTTGACTCTTGGGGTACCCCTTTGAACTTTGTCACTTGAACAGACCGATTGAATGAGGATTATTTGAAATAAGCCTCATTAAACCCATTGAACCATTAGTCCTTTGACTGAAAAATCTTGAATAATTCCCAATCTTGAAAGCTTAGAACAATTTTTTGAAATGGGAAGAGATATTTTGGTCTTTGCAAGATCAAAATAGCTTATATGTTGTCCTAAAAATGAGTAACATTTTCCAGGTACAACATAGTAGATATCAAGAATCATTTACAACTACTAAAAACATACTTTTCTCTTCCTATGTGCTGATACTTTCTTTCAAAGATACACAGTCTTCATAAACTTCTCAATCAAGTCACTCTCTTAGTTAATTCATCAAATGCTCAACAAACAACATCTCAGACACAATCTCTATTGTACTTTATGTGTATCAAAAGTAATTATTATTTTGACAAAGAACACAGAGCTACCAAACTCCCCATTAGACCAAGCATGTCTTCTTTCAAAAAACTTGGGAACTCAAGATCACATACCTTTATTTGACATGGTTGAAGAAGATACCAAACTATTTGACCACATACATCAGGCTATCCCATATTAGATACCAATTGATATAAACCAATACCAATTTGTAGAAATAGGGATTGCCCATTTGTCTTCATAAATCAAGCTCACCTAAACAAATAGATTTCAAAATATTACCTCTTATATGTCAAATGCTCTACATTTTGTCTTTAGAGCATATTTTGATTGCAATTTCATGCTTCTACTAGTAGAATAATGTCTCCATGAAGCTTAATGGAGCTAGCCATTTTTCATAGGGTACTAAAATAACATGAACTCAAGAGATTCCTAGCTCTCCATATCTTTACTAGTCTGAATATTATTTTTCAACCTTATGTACCTGACTGGCTCTTTAGGATTGATCTCATCATTAGCCTTGTTAACCTTCTTCTTTTATTTGACAGCCTTGTCAATACATGTAGACAATAAGTGTTCTTATAAATCCTTGCTTTTGACTTCTTTACTACATTAGCAAACATCCCACCTTAGTTTATACGCTGATCAGAGCTTACCTTGTCACCACTCTTCTTCTTGACTACCTCTCCATTTTTGATGCTTTGAACAGTCATATGAGAATCAAGACTTATTTTGTCTCCTAACATGTGGCTTGAGCATCCACTGTATTTACTCTAAGCTTTCACAAAATCTTTTTCTTTAGTCTTTTTCTCCACCTTTACCTTATTTACAAGGTTTGTCTTCTTGATCCATTTCTGAATGGCATGACTTTGAACCTTCTTGTCTTGACTGGTCTTCTTCATAACTTTGTTAAGATAGAATCTTGAAATATGTCCTACACCATGACATTAGTAATAGACCACTCTATATATACCATTTGACTGATGATGACCATGATCTCTCTATGACCAATTGCTTCTCCTTCCATAGTTCCATGAGTATTCATTCCTAGAGACTCTTTTGCATTATTAGCTCTATGACCAAACTAACTACATGTAAAATAGTAACCATTGAAATAATTAACATACCTTGTGTATTGGGTTATCTAATAGATATTTTGACCTTCTTGTCTTCAACAATCTTCTTCTCAACTTGAGGTGCCTTCTTTTGGTCTTCATTGAATCCAAGATCTTCCTTGTCACTTGCAGACTTTTGACTGCTCAGGTTATCATCTAGAGCCTCAGTGCTCTTGTTAAAATTCATAAATTTTTTTACTTCGCTAGATATTTGATCCAATTAATCTCTCAGAGATTCTATCTCGATTTCATATCTACTACAATTTTCTTCTCTAACCTTTAGAGTTGTCATAATCTCATTCTGGGTTTCAACTTGTTGAATGATCTCTTTATATTCTTTGGAGGTGTTGCACAATATTTCCTCATATAATCCAATCTATTCTTCATAGTCCTAAACCAATGACTTCAGTTTCTTGTTTTTTTTCTTCACAATCTTCAATTCTTCTAGAGAACCCATGAGTTATGCTTCAAGATCTACTTCAACTTCTTCAGTGTCATAGTATTTTTCTTCATATTATGTATCAATCTCGAGACCTCTCCTATTTTAACAACCCTCGTTTTCTGATTCTATGCCTATGAATAGGGTTTCTTGGTTGTCATGCTCAAATTCATTTATATCATCTTCATTATTAGACGTGTCTGAATCACTCACATTAGACACACTATCTTATTTGGTATAGAAGTTCTTATTCTTGAAAGATCATTTTCTTCCTCTATTCTTCTTTAATTTTCTCTTGTTCTTGTTAGACTTGTAGACCTTTATGTTATCTTCATGAGGTTCTTCATGTTCTTCATTATGCTCAAATCTATCGTTATTAGGAAATTGGTTACAAAGTGACCAATCTTTCCACAATTGAAACATTTGAAGGTAACTTACCCTTGTGTTTTCTTGAGCCAAATCTCATCTTCCTAACAAACATAGCTATGAGTTTATCATCATCAATTTTTGAAAATACCTCATTTTTGACTTTCTTGGCCTTTGACTTCTTTTCAACCTTGGAGGTTGATTCCTTCTTGAAAGCTCTTCCTCCATCTATTCTCATCTCATAGGAAGTCAAGATGCCATGAATCCCATGCATCTCTAGCTTGTCCAAATCTTCCATTTCTTCTACAATAGACATCTTAGAGTCAAATTTAAAATTTAGAGATCTCAATACCTTTTGGACAACACTAGACTCTTTCACTTATTCTTCCAATCATCTAACGATGTTGACAACTTCATCAACTCTTAAGAGATATGATGCAGTGGATTCATCTTCAATCATCCTGAGGATTTCAAATTGTCTTTTATGGGTCTACAACTTGGCCATCTTCACCTTGGTGTCTCCTTCATAGATGGTTTTCAATTTATCCCATATATATTTGGCTGAAACACAATGCATTAACTTTAATAACTATGCCTCTGATAGGCCACACAAAATGGCATTCATTGCCTTAAAGTTATTTTCATTAGCTTTATTACTAGCTGCATTTATTGGTGGAATTGGGGGTACAATATAGCCATCCATAACTGACTACCAAATATCATGTCCTTTTGACATTAGATATATCTTCATTTTGACATTCCATAATACATAGTTAGATCCATTGAACAATAGAGATTTACTTGTAGAGACACCTCCTTGAGCTTGCTGACTAGTCATCCTTGCTTCATAAGATCCCATTTAGGCTACCAAACCTATTGAAAAGGACCTACTTTGATACCAATTGTTGGAAACAATATGACTAAGATGGGGGTGATTCAGTCTTCAAAATTATTCATTCAATTCTACTTAACTATTTATAAACCATCTTAACATGCATGTATAACTCAACATTCATAAATATCAAAACATAAAAGCATGAAACATATGAACACAACATATACGTGGGAAACCCTCTTGAGGTAGAAAAATCACTGATTAAGCAAATGGACTACAATCTTATAAGATAAACATCAATATTCAATTGAACACCCACTCAACTTGGATCACCAACCCCAATCTATCAAGCACTAACTTGATAATTTTTAGGTAAGCACCCACTTGGCTTTAGCAAGCTCTAACTTGAAATGAGGCTACAACCCCCTAGATGACTCAACACCAACTCAACCACGTCATTATTTTCACCTTTATAAATCCTTATTTCTTCTACAATAGATGATGATCTACTCTTTTTGCTCTTCACTCTCTTCATCCCTGTCAAACTGATCTTCAACACTCTTCGCTCAAGTATCTCTCTTCATAGCTTGATTAGGTCTTCTAACCTTAATCATCTCTTGAAAAACTTATATTAGATGATGTCTCTACTGGTTTTCATGACTACCTTTTGATCTCAAAGTATCTATGCCATTTTTTTATCCTATTATTCTCTCACTCTCTTAGCATACTCTTAGCATCCCCTCTTCTCTTCCTCTAAGCACACAAAAACATGCCTAAATACCTTGCATTTATACAAGTCATTTGATCATATCTTTCTATGATGGCTAGAAAATTAAATCACCTAGGTCATCCATAAATAAGTTAAGTCATATTATAAATAACATGCCTTATTCATGAATCAATCACTATAATAGGTTGGTCATACATTAATTAGCCCTTACTCCTCTTTTAGGCTTATGGATACCTAATAGGCCTTCTTAATAACACTTTACCATTTGATCTCTTTGAAGCTTATCAAAACACCTCACATGATAGGAATGCATCACATGCCACTTCAATATCCATTAACCAACTTCACTTTAGGTCTAAAACACCTTTTAGGTCTAACTACCACTTGAACCCTTTTTCAAATCACTGCTTACAAAATGCCTAAAAATATATAGAAACTCTATCCTAAAAAATTGAAGTATATACTCAATTTTTCCAAACACTTATGGAAAAAAAAAAAAAATATATATATATATATATATATATATATATCCATAATCCTCATGAACTCAGGGTCATCACCAACTTCATTTGATGCTTTAACTTAGGGTAAACATGCTTAAACACTTCTTTGTAAGATGTTCATTCAAAACTATCAATTGACTACAAAACACAGTTAAAATAAATGAAGATTTAATGCATGATTCATTATCTTTAGGGGATTTAAACTCATGAAAAATATCTTAAAATACCCTCAAATCAACCTCAATCAATTATATCGTGAGATCTAATGAGAACTATTGGTCTTACAGACCAATCTTTCAACCTTCTCTCTCATAGACTCTACTCAGTCAGATAAACCATTTTAGATTCAATATTTAAACCTCTTACACCAAATTAAAAGATTATTCAAAGCATGTATAGATCATTAAATATTCAAACAACATCATAATGCATTTCAATGCATCAATCTTTCATGAAAACACATCATGAAACATCTTACTAATATTGTTTGATTTCTTCATTGTCTTTACCAAAAGGTCTAATCAATGACTGACCAAATTTGATCACCAACTTCTCATAACTGAGATTTTTAACCTATCCAAAAAACTTCATGAACATCAGCTATAAGTCTCATACTTTGATCTTCATCTACTTAGCAACTTTGATTTGGTCAATGTTGTTTGCTATAGTAAATCTTTAAAAGATAAGCACTTATTTGTATGATCTTCTCATTCACTTGAGAAACCACTCACACCTAAAGATGCATGGGAGAGTCTAATTCAACCTAAAATTACTTGTCTAATCATATCAAACCATTTTGAGCTCTTTTGAACAATATCTTTAACATCGAGTCACAGTCAGGGTTTTATAAAGGTTTAGACTAACTTCTAGTCTTAACAATCATTCATAAAACTTAGCTCCTCTTTCTAGAATCCAATGCTTAGAACTTTGAGATATAACCCTACCTCATCTAAAATGAACAACTTAGAATATCATGCAACTACTTCATGTGCCAATGAGTACTAATTTAACCTTCTCAGGTAGACATCTCTTCATACTGTGCACTCATGAAACCTTGAAATACCTCTCAAGCCTTTTCTTTGCAAACCAAGTCCTGAAAATTCATGAAAATACTTGAAACAAATTTAATCACTCTATCAATGTTCATATACTCACTCATTTTTCCTTTGGATCTTTAACATAACTTATTCAGAGCTACTTATAGATCTTCGGAGCTCGACTATAGCATATTTGGAGTTGTATGCATATATCTTCAAAGCTAACCTTCTACTCATCTACAAGGTATTAAGTACCTTAGATAAAACCTTAGACAAACTCACTCATGCTTGAATACTGTTAGGTATTCTTTGGAGCATTCTCTTTAGATCATTCTCATATTTGTAGTACATTCAGAGCATCTTTGGTGTTGCTTACACAAAACTTTGGAGCACACTATTTCATCTTTGGAGCTCACTTATTTCAACTTGCCACTTGAAAATACTATCTCACAAGGTATAGACAAATCATTAAAATATGATTGACACTTATTTTACTTACTTCAAGGCTTACTTGACCAAGTATTTACACAAGAACCTTTGACATCAACTACATTAAATTGACATCAATGAAAGAACCATGCATCTCCATTAGAATGTTTGACATCAATGACAACATTAAATATCAAAGCTCAAAATTCAAAGAAAATTCTCAAAAATCTCTCCCTTAATCAATGAGAATGTCCAATAGAGAAATTATATCCCAAAGAGGTTCAAGGATTGGGAATTGCCAATTCCCACAACTAGTTTGGGATCTGGGTATTTGGATCCATGAAGTTAACCAAATTGCTTGGGGACAAGTAATATTTGGGAAGGGAAGATGTAATGTCCCCTTTCCATAAATGAGAAATTTTTAGAAGACCACAAGCCTATTTAATTTTCATAAGCTAAGTTGGGTGTTGTAGGGGAATAATTATATGTAAAATTACTATTTACAAGTTATTATTCATAGGGGCTATTCATGGGTCACTATTCACTATCATTATTCATGGTGATGTGACAAGTGGTGTAGGTGATGATGCATTAGAGGAGATGACTTGTGGATGATGTGGCATGACCTACATAGAATATTCATGAAGGAAAAGCTGATTTGAAGAGTGGGGCATAGCTTTCACTAAAGGACAGGTTTGAAGTGACCCACAATATTTTCTCTCACATGTGTGAGAGTGGGATGTATTCCTTGGGAGGCTTCATAGTTTTCTTGTCTAGCACTTGGTCAAAAGGTGATTAGAACCTTACTTGTATCTTATGTGCACATGGGGAGTAAAAGATAAAAATTACTATGAATGATCTGGCTCACATGTGTGAAGGTGGGATGCCATTTCTAAGTCACATGGAGGTGGCTGATCTTGTCTCCCTTAATGCTCTTCCTTTTGACTCCTTTTTACACATGGAGACAAAGACCAAAGTGATGAATCATATGCATGAATGAGTGTGGCACATTTTTTTTTCGTCCATGAAGATTCTTCTCTCTCTTTATCACATGCATTTTCTGTATAAGGAGAGCTCTCTCCCTTTATAAATATCAATTAATCTTTTGCCAAATTCTCACTCTTTCATGTATTTCATGACATTGTTTTAAATTTTGTTCATTCAAGCATCTTTCTTGGACAAAAATCCATTATATATTGAGATCACTAGATGAAACTCCATTGATTTCTAAGATCAGAGGATGAAACCCATTTATTTCAGTAGGACAATCTCACTCAGAGATTATGATTGTGCTTTAGAGTTATAGATCCAATGTGTGTTTAGTTTGCAGGATCTCCAATGATGTTGTGTGGAGATTTGTTGTGTTGTAATATATGTTATATAACAACATTGAATCAATTTATGTAATAGTGGTTGATATTGTCTATAGCATTTCATGTGTAATCATTGTTATACAACTCTTTTATGAAAGTATTCCAATAGGTATTAGAGCAAAAATATTGTATGTGGTTGTATAGTATGTTTATTAGTGATCATAAGTGTAGAAATTATAATTTTATAATGTCACAGGTTCATTTTTTAAGTGAGTTTACTGTAAAAATTAGTATTTCACAATATTCCAATTTGGGGATATTACAATGCAGTAATTGGATCAGTTACAACATCAAATTAGAGAATAAGAATATACATAAGGAATAGAAATGAAATAACACCATCTAATTCACCATTTACCTCAAGTGAAACAAGATGAACAATATTGGTGGTAGAAATCTAGAGAACAATGGGTAAAATATGGAGACTCTAATACAAGTGTCTTTCATAAATTAGTGCTCAATATGAAGTTACACAATTCAGTGACTTGGTTGAGGAAGATAAATGGGTCTCTTATTCCTAACCACAACAAAATTATCAAGCATGCTATAGAGAGTTTCAAACACATATTTATAGAAGGAAATAACACTACTAATAAATTAAAAAATGGAGCAAAGGTTACTTCACAAATCCTAAAACATATCACAGATACAAATAACAAGGATTTGATAGCTCCTATAATTGAGGAGGAATTGAAAAAAAATACATTATATTTTTTGTTATATTGTATCTTCTTTATTATTTTTATTCAATATGATTATGTAATGGTTGATATGCCTCCCTAAGCTAAAACCTTTTGCCTCTTAGATGTACTTATAGACAATTAATCTAGTATTATGCATTTTAAGGCCTAAGCCTATTCCTATTTCGCAAGTATCTATCTAACATCTACCAAGAGGACATTTATCAATTTCACATTGAGAGGAACAATCCTAAAACTTAAAAATCATAAGCATCTCATAGGATCAATCCCTATCCAAGTCTAAAACACCTATAACAAAGTCAAGTTTGCATATTGTCAAGTATCAAAGTCTAAGATACCTGTTGCATCCATATTGGTGGGTCACTATTGCATGCATACACCTAAGTGGGAAAACTAAGTGTGGTTTGAGCCCTCTTCAAGATATTAGATCATAGATAATACTCAGCGAATCAATAGGGGGTAGTTGGGGTCAACTCAACCCATCTTTTCAGACCCCTTTTCATAGATAAACCTAGTGTCAAAAATGGGGTTAGGGTTTCAAGGTGAAGGAGATATAATTATATATGTTGCAAAAAGATTTTGATATTACATAGTATAATAGTTTACAACCCTGCACAATGGATATTTTTGATAGAGATTAAACCCTTCAGTTACCACAAGCATCCAACTGCTACCAAATTCTTCTAGGTAGGTCTAGATAGTCAATTTCTAAATCCAACTGATTTAAAATCCAATTTCAATCATTCCTACCATTTGTACATAATCTCAGAGCTGAACAAAATAGTAACAAGCTAAGTACCCTAGTCTTCTTGGTCATTTCTATAAATAGTAAAGTGTGATTGAACATCTACTTTTACATTATGAACTATGTAATTTACATATACTTTATACAATCTGAATATTCATAATTTTACACTTATTTAGATCATTAATCTAAAATAAGATAAAATACATTGGTGAATCTTGAGTGCATCAAACCATAAGTCTCTTTTCCCTTAGGTTTTCATTCTTCCTCTTAAGGATTTTCAAATTTCTGTGATTCAAAAATCTAATTTCTGATTTTCCTTTATTCAAATAATTAACACAATCATAATGGAAGAAATAATTAGTGTGGATGTTAATAAAGGAAAAGAGTATTTGATGACATAGATCAAAGAGAATTAATTGAATATCTTAAAATGAATCCACATATGCTTGATGCATAGCTACATGCAACAAGAGATGAACAAATAAAAAAAATACTAAGATTATCACTTCTAAGGAAAAACATGAGCCCTTCAACAATATTAGTCAACTTTTTAGAGGTGATGACTCTATAATAGGCGTTCAGACTACTACTACCACTACTATTATTCCTATGTAATCAAAAGTATCATAATGAGTTTTATCAGAAACCATTTACATATTTTCATTTTGAGCATATTTAGAATCTAAATAGATATTTGGCCACCAAAATAAAAAGCAAACCCTCCCTATAACAAGAAGGGTGTTGAGAATCAAATAATAACACTATTTCATAACCTAGAGAGAAGACGCCTTCAAATGAAATGCAAGACCATCAAGAAAAGGTAGGATCATCATTCCACCAGATGAAACCTCAAACCAAATTGAAAATTGGTTGGATTCTTTGTCTATTTGCACATACTTTCTTAGATAGTTTTGTCACCATGTCACTTATCATATAAATCAACAACCTCATTGATATAGGTGTTCTACCCACCATGAGAAGGAGACATCTTTCAACTTCTTCTAGTAGGCATTAAATGACTAAAGTCATGGGAACCTAAGCAAAATCAAAACAAATTCATTTATGGTATAAAAGAAACCCAGTCATAACTATGTTCCCATAACATATCAAATAGTTTAGAAGCTTATAAGCTTTTAAACAAACCAATTCCCTAAATTATAACAAGTCCAAGTGATGCAACATTGCCAAATGATGTTCCTATTAGATTCAAGAAAAATATTTAAATTAACATATGTCATTCAAATAAAGTAGATATTTTCTATTTGATTAGAAAAAAACCTCAGTATCAATGAATACCTTCTAATCTAAATGGAAACAATCTTCTTGCCACATATCATTAAATTAGTAATAATATTGCGTCCAATCTACAATATTGCTCCTTAAAGAGACACTAAGATGTCACTTACCAGCTGATTTTAAGATGGAACTATTATAGAACATAATGCAACTGACTTCAGGCAGTTATTGTAGGAAAAGTGACCTATTACCAATCTACCAATTAACACTTTGAGAGCCATTAGAATAACATCATAAATTATTTTAAATGAAGTCAAAATGGAAATATTAGTAAATAGAGAAGCACCAAATATTCTTGTAACTTGTGCCACAACTTTAGAAGTAGGTTACCACAAACTTATAGTTAAATGAAGTGCATATCTTCTCTTATATGGATTGATTATTTTATACTAGATTGCTAATTACTCGACTCCACTAGTCTAGAACAAAATAATTTTGACTCACAAAATTGTTAAAATATAATTGTAAAGATTTGTCTTCATAAATAATAACAAAATGAGAATACTTAGAATGTTGTAAAAAACACAAGATGCATTTGATCAACAAAATGATTCATATAAAAGCTCACCAACCATCTTGAAGATTTGTGGATGAAAAAGAATTTGAGTGCCAAACGTATACAAGGGATTCCTCCTGCACATCCATACTACAACAAAGTTAAGAAATTTTTTAATTCCTTTAAAGACTGAAAATTGAGCATACATTGAAGATGTTTTCTTCCAAAAGCCACATACCACAAGTTGCCAAAGGTTATCACTGGGGCATAAGATCATTGATCACGTTAGACCTATTGGTTTAAAAAACATAATATCTACCAATGTCTTCTGGTCGCCTATAAGTTTATTGTTATGCCAGAGAAATATTGTAGCTTCCTTCACACATATAATCATAATCCCAAGACATTCTTCTTGTGGAGTCTTGAATCTTAGATTTATTAATAAAACTTAAAAGTCTTGATGTTACTGTAAATCATAAATTGTGGTCTCTTATTTGAAAAAAGAGTAAATTTGATGTAGTAACTTACTTTTGTTGCAACTTGCTGACAATAGCTTAATTGATTTATTAGAGTCTCTAAACTAGTTTCAAGGTATTTTTGGATTATGAATGGATATGCCTATCATGTTCCCTTAATAAATTTAATAGATATATATCTAATCTAAAATTATTTTTATATTGGAAACAATTTATGTAAAATTCATGTTTTTCTCTACACTAGCTAGTAAAACCCAAATTTTGACAATTTTCATGGAATACCACAATAATTCCAAACAAACACATATGAAAATTTATATTTCATCAAAATGAGTTAAAAAATATTACAAATCACTTTAATAATTACTCCACGATAGTTGTGGATCAAACAATATATAGTTTGGGCAACACCCTTGCCAGAACTATATAGTAACGCTGCATACATTGCTCAAAGCAGAACATAAATACATAATACTTATAAGTTGATTACACAAAACTTGATAATACTAAAATAAAATGTAAATAATTTTATAAGACACTTTATATTTATTGTAACAAACCAACAAATCTAAGAAACTTTTATAACCTCTACTCACACCAACTACCTACATAAAACACTAAAAATTGGTTGAATCTATACTCCTTGAAGCTCTGTTACAATTCATATGTGAAATTATACCTATGGATCACAGGTATTTTATCTTAAAATCCTTGGGATCAATGGGTTTTCGTCCAAAGACCTCTAACATCCAATAATTTTTGTTCTAGGATGATTTGATGAACATTATTCAACAAGAGAAATTAATTAGTTTTACAAAAGATCTTTTTCAATGAAATTATGGCATAAAAATAATTAACAGGGCCCAAAGGGGGTGCCAAAATCCAAATCCTTACTTTATAAAGATAAAAAACTAATTAAAAAAACCATGAGTTGTCATCTTTCTCTATTTTTCATAATTTGTTTTAATTATGTTTTTCCTGCTTTTGTCCTATTCTATAATTTTTCTAAATATGCCACATTTTTTGGAGTATAAGAATGCAAAAATAATTTTTTATTTTGCTTTAAAACCTTATCGGCATCCTTCTCTTTAAAAAAACTATGCCCCGCTTTAGCAATAAAGTATTATTATTTATCTTTATTCCATGTTGCTTTTCAAACTTGCCAAAGAAATTGCTAATATTTGACTGCCAATTAATCTTGGAAGTGAAAAACCTCCTCATAAGAATTCTCATGTCCCTCCTTGGAGAAATACCCAAAAAAATAATATTTTATTAATCACTTGACCCATTTTATCAAAAATAAGAAATAATAAAAAATTTGAGTCCATATAATCAAAATTAAATAAAAATATTTACCTTTCTCCTTCTCTAAACCCAAAAATAATTTTAAATGAGCATTCTATCCATAAGAATAAATTAATTAATAAAGGGACATGACAGTTTGCCCTTCCCAACATTGCTTTCTCACAAGCAACTACAAAATATGATGCTCGAGAATGATTGTGCCAATGTGATGAATCAAACTATAATGTCTATGTAATCTAAATCATATACTTGTCAAATGAGACAACTCTTATCAAAGAGCAATGAAAGATATAGCTTCCCTAACATCCAAAATATCTTTGTACAATTCATGTAATTTGATCACCTTTTTCAAAAATAACTTGATCTCATGAGAATAAATATCAAATAAATGTGCATGACTCACAACATCATAAATGTAAACCTTTAGAAGATCCATGATGCAATGCATGATTATAATTTTTCATCTTTGACTTGGATCAAGCAATGAAAATCTAATTATACTAACTCCTCTATTCTGAATTTTACTAGAATATTAAATCAATCTCAAGAACTATTCCCCATCCTTCCATTGCACCCCTCTAATAGGGCTATACGTTGGAGGTTTTGTTTAGCTCTTCCTGCAACCTTGTTACTAAAATTTAGCTTTTGAAACTTGCCTGCCTTCTTGATGTTTCAACTTGGTAAAAAGATTCTTTATCTTTTTTCCTTTTATCTTTTGTTGAAACTAATCAGTTGTAGTAATAGTCTTGTTACTAATCTCAATACCTATGAAAAGTCTCCTAAACTCTCCCAAAAGGGTACAAGCTACATAACTTATGTAAAGTCCATTGTTTCCTATAAACTCTGGATGCGTTACAAATGATAAAATCAGCTTGATTCATTACAATAATTTCTTTTTTCATGAATTGATATGTAAAACCAAACCTTTTCTAACTTAAGTTCAGATATGAATATGAGTTTATCCAAAGTGTACACAATGTTGTAATGAAAGACCTCCAAAAAAACCATGAGGCTACCATCAAAATGATTTTTGACTTTTGTAAATTCTCCTCTATGCTTCTTAAGAAGGAGAAAAATTATGGAACTTGATTTCAAATGTGTGATATGCAAAATTTCCATATCTTACTGTGATCATGGGAGTAAATGACTAAATACCATGATACCCATTTAGAAAATTTTGAAATTCAATATGATGTTTACCTTGCTTATGTTTAGAAATATCTCATGGATCCCATGTTTGAATGTGTATGCATCTTTGGAAAATATGGTCTGTGTTGTCTTAAATCAAAAGGATTCCTATGATGACTATAAGCTTCTCCATCCTTGAATTTTATAAGCAGTCATTTCCTCCAAGTGATATTATCTCCATATGACTACAACCCATCACATATGCAATATATCATGCCAATACTAGAAACTAATTTCTACTATGCTCCCTTGCCATTATTGGACAAGAGGCGACATCTTTTTGTTTATTAAATTTGACTTAGAAGCTAAAAACATTGATCCTTTTTATCAATTACAACATTTCCCTTATGCCCGTCTGTAGTCAATTTGGACTTCTTTTATGTCTAGTTACATGGGATGATGAAATTATTTGCAATAGTATTGATCTTAAAATCTCCACCTTTATAGTTCTCAAAATATCACTAAGATTCCACACCCCTTTGTATAAATAATATTCAACTTGAGGGAAAAGGTCTATGTGTCTTTCACTATAAATCATAACTTTCACCTTTTTCTTGTGCTTAGAATACTTTCTATGATGACCAACATATTGAGATAGCATAGTGTCAAGTAAATCTAAGTGATTGCCATCTCTTTCATATTTTGAATTGTATTCATAAGAAAGGTCAAAATGCTTACCACTTTCTTCATTGATGAGGTTAACCAAACTAACCTTTTCTAGTCCAACTTGTTGTCCAAAAATTGTTTTCCCTAACATATCCTTCTAAATTTCCCAAGCATGATGTAGATTTACATCTGGTTGTTTCCTAAACACTTGCTTTTCATGGCCCATGAAAAAAATATTTTCCTTAATTTTTTGTAGGTTTTGTTTTGCTTGAGTGATTATCATCTTATCTTCCCCTTCTTGACAAATTGTCATAAAAAAATTGAGTCTTCATTACCTCCTCTGTACTTGTCTACAACGTGATAAGTTTCCTTTTAACAATAAAATCCACTTAAAATTTTAGTAACAAGTGTATCAAACAAACACCCGGATCCCATACTTTTAAACATATTTGAACTCTTTCATCCTTCTTATGGTTCTTTTCATAATGACAACAATTTTGCAATAATAAAGTGTCAATCATCAAATATCTACTAGTATTATTAATTTCTTGCCATAGCTATAATCGTGAAGATAATCATATTGCTTATGATTAGTTATTGATCTACAAGTTTTTGTAAGGTGAAAACCAATATTAGTATCTTGTGAGGCATTTTTTTCATGTGCATGTCTCCTAATAAGGTCATTCTAAAACTCGTCATAAACTACTTGATTCAAGACATTCATTTTGTTTTCATAGGAATAATCTAAATGTATGTCTCTCTTTATTGTTACTTCTGATACCACAACACCATCAACCTAATGACACAAAATATTTTTCTCACCTTAAAATATAAAAATATCTTGCAAATCACCCTTATGTAGCATGGATTCAATATTTTGAATATTGATGGGTGAGTTCTGAATAAAAACAACTTTCTTACTTATGCATTCAACAAGTGATACTTCATCTTTGACTTTATCAAGATGATTATTTATTGATTTATAATCTTAGAAGTCATTAAGTTATCAAATTCCATACCTCCTAATTGCATGATAGATTTGTCCAAGTTTTTATTCCTTTTAATTTCTTATAAATATGATTTCTCTTTATGATCCACCATCACAATAGCTTTCCTAATCTTTTGTGGTTCTGATATATCTAACACCTCTTCTGGTTCTATGGTCTTATTTTCTATATCTTTTGATTCTTTTTCTAGATTCACCTCTTCTTTGCTCCAACATCTGTGTATTTCCTCCCAAGATTCTTTATAATAGAAGGGAATTTTATTTCTCCTAAGTTTATTTTTAGTATCATTATCTTTTTGAGATAGTTTAGCTGAAACTAAATTTTGTATGCTATCCAAAAACCTTTAAAGTGAATTGAGGTTCTTTGTAATAGAAGGGAAGTTTCTTTCCCCTAAGTTCATTTCTAGTATCATCCTCTTTTTGAGATGTTTTAGACAGAAGTGAATTTTTTATGCTATCCATAAACCTTAAAAATGAATTGATCATTTTATCATGGTTCCTTTATATTTCCATCATTTTATCTTGAATAAGATATGTATTTTTTCCTTGTTTTAAGAATCTCAAGAATCCTCTCATGATAAACAATTCAATGTTCTCTGTAGACTAGAAAAATCATGGATCTGATACCACTGTCATGTTCCCTTATTGAATTTAATAAAAAAATATCTGATCTAAAATTATTTTTATATTGGGAACAATTTATGTAAAAGTCATGCCCTTCTCTACACTAGCTAGTGAAACTCAGATTTTGACAATTTTCATATAATAACATAGTAACTCCAAATCAACACATATGAAAACTTATAATGCATAAAAATGAGTTAAAAAATATTAAACATCACTATAATAATCACTCCATAATAGTTCTGGATCATAACATATAGTTTGAGCAAAACTCTTGACAAAACTACACAGTAACATTGTAGAGATTGCTCAAAGCAAAACATAAATACATAACACTTATAGGTTGATTACACAACATTAGAGAATACTGAAATAACCTATAAATAATCTCAAAATTCACTTTCTATCTGTTGTAACAAACCAACAAATCTAAAAAATCTTCTATAACCTCTACTCACACCAATGGCCTACATAAGACACTGAAAACTGATTGACTCTGCACTCTTTGAAGCTCTGTTATAATTCATGTGTGAAATTATATGTTTGGATCATAGGGGTTTCACATTACAATCTTTGGGATCAATGGATTTCCATCCAAAGACCTTGAACATCCAAGAGTTTCCATTCTAGAATGGTTTGATGAACATTGTTCAATAAAAAAAATTAATTAGTTTTGCAAAAGATCCTTTAAAATGAAATTATGATATATAAATAACTAAGAGGGCCCAAAGGGGGCACCAAAATCTAGCTCCTTACTTTATAAAGATAAAAATTTAATAAAAAAAAAGTCATTAGTTGTCATCTTTCTCCACTTTCCATAATTTGCTTTAATCCTATTTTTCCTGCTTTTGTCCTATTCTAAAATTTTTCAAAATTTGTTAAATTTTCTAGAGATAAGAATGTAAAAATAATATATTAGTTTTTTTTAAAATCTTCATCATCATCCTTATTCTAAAAAATACCATGCCCCACTTTAGTAATAAAGTATTATTATTTATCTTTATTCCATGTTACTTTTAAAACTTGCCAAAGAAATTGCTAATAATTGATTGCCAACTAATCCTGAAGGTTACAAACCTCTTCATAAGAATTTCAACACCTCTCCTTGGGAAAATACAAAAAAATAATAATATTTTATTAATTACTTGTCTCTTGTTATCAAAAATAGAAAATAATGAATATTTCAGGGCTAAATAATCAATATTAAATAAAATTATTTTCTTTCTCCTTCTCTAAACCCAAAGATAATATTGGACTGAGCATTTTATCTATAAGAATTATTAATCTACCCATTTTGAAATTGGTGGTTGTGAGGTGTTTTGAATTTTTGGAATACTTACCATTATGATTTCATGACAGGTCTTGACCAAGTCATTTTTTTTATTGTAGGCATTACAAAGGATTTTCTTTTAGGTTACAAGCAGTTAAGCCCTTTAAAAAGTAAGTGATTAATATGGTTGTCCCCATCTTCAACCTACCATATTTGAGATCATGATTAATTTCTCACATTGTTTAGTTACTTACATCACTTAGTTTTTAGTCTCCTTCAAAACTGTTTGCCCATATTGTTCTTTAGTAGAAAAAGAAAATTTGTCTTAAATTATTGATGTTGTAGTTAATTGCTAGGTTCTTGGATAGAATTTTATTCATAAATATTTTGATTTTTTTAATAATAATTTACAGGTTTTTCTTTGTCATCTTGCTAATGTTAGGGGATTTTCAAGGCTAAAATGTGAAACTGGATGAAGTTTATGGTGGTAGTTTATCTAATACTTAATATTGCATGCAACTATGAGCTGACACTAACATAATAAATGGTAATCTTGATCATTCTTATAGTGGTATAATGTGGATTTTTTTGATTATCTACAACAAAGATTTTAAAAATGGAATTGGTGTGCAATATATATGTTAGTGATGTTACTTGTTGCCAGTTTCTTAAAGCATTACCTCCTTGTCTTTTAGATAATAAGGATCTTCAGGAAGTTTTAGATATATCCATCTAGCATGCAATAGGTTTGTGTTGATGTATAAATGGTTAAAAAGGTATACTCCATGTAATTATATCATATAATCTTATTAGTGAATACTGAAGTTATTCCTGACATCATTACTGGTTAGGGTTCATAGATCATTCTAGAATTTGATAGATGAGTGATATTGATAACCTGTAGATAAATGGTTGGTGAAATTGTCATGGGAGTTCCAATTCTAACCTAAAAACTTAAGACATTACTTAACACTATCCTTCAGGTTTTTAGCTTTGTTTAGGTGTTGTGCTTTTGTTTGTCATCTTACTTGGTCTCTCTATTCTCTAGGATCTTCTATGGAATATTAGACGTCTAAAAACTAATTTTTAATGTGGAAATAATATGATATGTGATTTTCATCATTTTTTGTCATGGTAAAATATATTTTCCTTTTCATTATAGTTTTTTGAAGCTTTCTTTATATGCATGGTCTAACATGAATCTATCAATCCTTTTTATAGCATGCTTGTTGTGTGTAACATGCATCTTTTTTTTGTATGCACAATCCAAGTAGTAAAATTTGTTGCAACTATAGAGTTATTACCTTTGATTCTCACGTATCAAGGGTTACCTATGGTTCAAAAATGGGTTAAATTCTAATACCACATGGGTCTATTTTAATCTTGAAATTTCTATTTCATTAAATATATGTTTAAATTTAAAATATAGATTAGAGAATCTAGAGTTAAAGGGGATAGAGATAGCCTAGAGCAAAAGGGTAATAAATTATCTCTATAGTAGTATAATTAATTTACAAACTAAAATAAACAATATTCTTAATTTATATATTGAGATATTCTAAAAATATAAAATACAATTATGCTAGATATTGCAATGATAATGAAAACAAGATACTTATATGGATTACTATGCATATTCAAATCTGATATGGAACACTTTGGGAATAAAATAGATATGGATTATGAATCAATCATCTAATTTCATAAATTATATATTTGTGGCCTCAAACATTTGCATCAACCTTAGACTATTGAAATAATGCTTTTGTCTAACCTAGATATAGGTGTTGAGTACGTAATTACTACTAGATCTAGATGTGACCCCTAAGATATTTTGGGTTTTGTGTCACTTTTGTTTTGGTGTGCTCAGATGTGGATCATGGGCTAGCACTCCTTGTAAAATAATAAAAACCTTAGTTCTTCATCTCCATAGTTGTTGTGGTAAATATAGGTTAGTGGGCTCACATTATCGAGCTAACCTCAAAACTCCTCTATCAGTGAATGTTTCCTACATATCCACTACTCCAAAGAGGGTCTCAGACTCATGTACTTCTTCCCTACGTGTGAGATTGTGTGTGCATAAGGATGAAATATGTGATAAGTAAGTACATAGAGTGACTTCGCTTATAACTTGGAAAATATGGCTCATGGGATGTTCCTTTTGTACTTCAGACCTGTAGATTTGTTGTCCCTATGACTGATATAGAAATGGGACAAAATAAGAAAACTTTATTAAGTTGAATGCTTGATTTAATGCTTTTGGTGTTTTTCCTTGTGAGTTACTAGATTTGTGCTAGGTGGAGAATGCATGAGGATATATATATATATATATATATATATATATATATATATATATATATATATATATATATATATATATATATATATCCTTTTGGATAATATATCATATTAAAACACTTAGGTCAACCATGGAGATATGTTTAATTTATAAATTAGATGAATTTAGGGCACTAGACACTTATATTGGGGCAGGACACTTGCATCGACATAGGCATATGATTGGGACACCAACATCTAAGCAATTGGAAAATAGGCACATGAACAAAACTTATAAAAATAAAGGATAAGTAGGTTTATTCTAAGCATGATAATAGGTTTAAGTCATTAGAATAACATTGGTCAAACTAAGAGTTAATCAATTTGGCATAAAGAGATAGTGTATGCAATCCTTTTAGTAGTGGGAAGGTTTAAAATCTGAAGGTACATCTATGATATGTATTTTCCAAGTGTACAAGACTAAGATACTATATAATTCAAAAATAGTGTCTATATTTTCCCTCATTTTATCTAGTAATGAAATTGATAGTTTAAAGGGAAAAAATATGTACTTTGGTGTGTATAACACAACTTACCTTTGTGTGAGTCCAACTTGAGTGATTTGTTGGTCCCTGACCTACAACCAAGAGCATGTTACAATATATAATTAGTGTATATTATATGAAATTGAAAGCATTGAAATGATTGAAATTAAAAGAGAGAATGGTTTAGGAGTACACATGTGTATCGATGTAACCACTCTACCTTTTCACAATTTTATTTGAAAATATGTATTATTACGAAGCATTAGAACTAAGATTAGGATAAATATAAAATCTATAAAGTGAATAAATATAGAAATATTGGAGGACACATGATCCAAAAATCATAAGTTTTGATTGACAGATATTTCATGAACACAAAAATAACACAGTAACAATGCTTTCTCTAAGAATAGATGTTTTATTACTCAAGATTGCAAATACAACCATATGCTTATCTCTAGGAAGAGATGTCTAATTTTCATTTCAAGTCACATCTTAATTTATACACATTTTGAAGGTAGGAGGAGGATGTTGAAGGTTACCAATCTCAAGGGAGATTAATTGGTTTGACTTCCATGATTTACAATAATACAAAATTTGAGGAATTACTATTTTTAAAAACTTTCTATTTTTAGACTGCACTACTAAAATTTTAAATATGAATAAATTCTATTGGGTTTTTGGTTTTAGAAACCCATTTATTAAATATCTATACCATCTCACTATGTTATCCTTATTCTTATCTTTCCAATGGTTCAAACGGGGAGTCAATCGGAGCTATGGTGGAAAAGTTATGGCTCTTGAAAGTTCCCTCATCAATTGGAATAGAACCATCACTCGAATTATCACTTGAATTATTGTTTAGATCATTCCTCCATCCTTGAGAAGAAATGGTCCCCATTTCATTAATATTCCTCATCAAGTGTGTTATTTGTGTCTTAATTTGATTCTCTATGAGCCACTCACCTTGGTGGCTAAGTTGGCCCCTTTTGACCACCTGATAAAGTAGAATAGAGTGTCCTCTTGTTGTCTTCATCTAGGTGGCCACAATCTGATCCTCCTCCACTAGAGAAAAACTTTATAGATCAAGCTCATCAATTTCTAGTTATTCTGCTATGACTGAAGTGTCCAACAGCGTTGGATGATATGGTTTGAGGATCTCCATGTTGAATATTGGATGCAAACCAAGGTAGGTTGGTAGGTTCAACTCAAAAGCATTTTCTCCAAATTTTCTGGTGATGGTGTAGGGATCAAATTATAGAGGCTAAATTTTTCTATGTGGGCCTGAAAGTCATTCCTTTTGAAGCCACAACCAAACCTTATCACCCATAATAAAATTATGTGCAATCATATGTTTATCATGGTGTTGCTTATACTTCTAATTCATCTTCTCCAAGATGTCATGAACCTACTATTGGATTTGTTGCATTTTTTTAATTAAATTTATTGCTTTTGCTACCTTAGATGTCCCATGAGGTGTGTATTACATGGTAGATAATGGAATGGCTATATCAATTGGTGCCATGGGTTAGAACCTAAAGCATAATTATAATGGATTGTACTTGGTCAATCTATACAGGGCCTAATTATATCCATGTTGTATGAAAAGAAGCCCCTCATCCCATGTACATGGATGTTTTGAGTGATGCATATGAATCATATGAATAATCAGGCAGTTCACCACTTCTGTCTGACCATTAGTCTATGGATGGAAGGTTATGGACTTCATCAACTTGGTATCCATCATCTTCCATAGAGTGAATCAGAAGATGCTCAAGAACCTACTATCTCTATCTAAGACAATGGACATAGGGAGACCAAAATGGATCTATACATGACTAAAATATAGTCAAGCAATTTCATCAGTAGATATATTTTTCTTACAAGTAATCATGATAGCTATTTTAAAAAAATGATCAACTACAAAAAAAATACAGTCCTTACCATGTTTTGAAGTGGGCAAACCTGAGAGAAAATCCATTGAGATAGATTTCCAAGGCCTGGTTGGTTCTGGCAATGGTGTGTACAATCCTTGATTCTTATTTGTTGGCTTGGCTATCACACATGGGGTACAATATTTGAGGTAATTTTCCACATCCTTTTGCATATGGGGCTATTAAAAGTGTTTTTGAAAAACTGCCAATGTCTTCTCTACACCAAATTGTCTAACTGTCTTATTGTAATGTACTTCCCATATCATCTTCTAGTGATCTGTAGCTAGAACATAAATGTTCTCCATGTGATAGAGGACATTATCTTGAAAATAAAAATTAGAAACATGTTTACCTTCTTGAAGCACTTGATAGGTATTATCAAAGGCAGGATCTACTTCATATAGAGCACCCCAAGTGGTAGTCTCATGTCCACACAGGTCAAGAACTATTTTGAGTGCAATAATTGGTGGGTGTCTCAAATAATATGCTATCGTATTTAAGCTCCCCTTTTTGTGTTTAATTATTAGATGGAATTATTGTAGATATGTGGCCCACTTTTGGTGCCTCTCATTTCATAGTTTGCTTTGCATTTGGATGAATTCCAATGGTTTGTGGTCAGTGTAGATGACTGTCTCTTTTCCCAAGATGTAGTGTTTCCATTATTTGTAGGCTTGCATAATGGCATAGAGATCTTTGTCATATATTGTGTATTTCTTGACTGTATCAGTGAAAGTTTCACTATGATATGCAATAGGATGGCCATGTTTCATGATGATAGCTCCCATAACATATTTAGATGCATTTGTCATCAACTCAAAAGGTTGATGCAAATCTGACAAGGCAAGAACAAGGGTTGAGCAAAGTTTATTCTATAAATTCTCAAATGCCCTTTGTTATATTTTTCCCCACTTAAATGTAGCTTTAGCTCCTCCTTTATTCACTTGGGTTAGTGGCCAAGCAACATGTGAGAATCCAAGAATAAACATGTTATAAAAATTTATAAGACCCAAGAAGCTATGAAGTTTTGTGAGGGTCCTTAGTGTAGGCCATTCTTGAATAACCTGAATCTTCTCTAGATCGACATGGACCCCTTCCTCATTCACAATGTACCCTAGGTACTAAATTATTTTCATCCTAAATGTGAATTTGTTAAGATTTGCATATAACTTGTGCTCCCAAAGAGTTTGAAGCACCTTACAAACATGTTATAGATGTTCCTCCCATGCTCTATTGTAGATGAGTATGTCATCCAAGTAGACAAACATGAATGAGTTGGTGAAGGGTCACATGATGTCATCCATCATCCTCATAAAGGTTACAAGTGTATTAGTCAAGCCAAAAGGCATAACCAACCATTCAAAGATCCCCTCCTTAGATTTGAATACAGTCTTCCAGACATCGATGGGATCGATGGGAATTTGGTGATAGCCAAATTTGAGATCAATTTTGGTGAATAAATTCACACCATGGAATTGGTCCAATAGGGCATCAATCTTAGGAAGGGGGTAGCTATTCTTCCCAGTGATTTTATTCAGGGATAGATAGTCAATGCAAAGCCTCCATGTCTCATATTTATTTGGTGTTAGGACAATCAAGCTACCACAAGGTGAATAGCTTTTGAATCAATTCCTAAATCTACCTTTTTATCTCATCAGTCTCTAAAACTAATCTTTGATACACATGACTATTATGCAAAGGTGATCCTGGGATCAAATCGATAAAATGTTTTACTTGGTAGTGAAGTGGAACTCCTATGGGTGACTTGAATAAGTCATCATATTCTCTCATGATTTGTCCCATCTAATTTTATTATTGTGTTTATTATGTAGTTATGACTACAACATCAACCTTCTTGTATTTATGTGGTTTGACTACCATGAGAATGAATTGCTTTGTCTTCTCTACCAATCTCTTACATTGATTGGCACTAATCAGGGAGACAGATATGGGAGGTGGTACCTCTAGTACCCTGTAGTGCCACATTCCAAGAGTGAGGGTGGTTCTTTAGGTTTATGATTCATAGATGCCATGTCAATCATAAATGAATGGCTAACCAAGGAGTACATCACAAACATCTAGATTGACTGCATCACATAAGACTTCATCTTGAAAAGGTTTTATTGCATATGAAAGAAGACACTGATGGGTGACATAGAGGTCTCTCCCTGGGCTCAACCATCCAATACTATATGGCTTTAGGTGAGGCTTCATGGATAGATTTAGACTTTTCACAACTTTAGTAGAGATTAAATTCTTTTGACTCCCACTATCAAGAATGAAATGTAGAGGTTTACCTTTTACCCATAATTTGGAGTGAAACAATCTTTCCTTGTCATCTAGCTTTCCCTCATGGATTTGTGATGAAGCAATGATGGTATTGGGATTAACATCTACAATCTCTTCTTCATCCTCTTCGATTGCAGGGTGTGTATGAAATAGATAAGTATATGTCGAGTATTATGACTCAAAAAGTAGTGACTTGATGGCTCGACATTTTTCTTTGGAGTGAGTTCTAATTTTGTGGTAATCACAACATTTTCTAGTTTTCCCCTTCTGGGGTTTCTTATCTTGAAACTCCTTTTTCTTCTAATTTTGGCCTCATGTTTGACCTTCCTTGTCACTTTTCCATTTTGAAGGTTGACTCTTCATATTCTTTCTTCTATACTTCTTCTCAATCTTCACTACAAACTTGTATGCCTCATCAAGGGTTTCCAAATTGAAGAGGGTTTCATTTCCCTCTGTATGTGCCATTGTAGTCCACCACAATATTTGAGAGTCATATGTTTCTCACTTTCTTAGATGCCCAATATGATAGATGGATAATGAAAAATGTCAGTGTAATCTTGAACAGATTGGTCCTTACCTTAGCAAAATTGTTACCACTATATACACAGATCATCATATGCTCCAATGGGATAGTATTCTTCCTTTATTTCTTCCATGAAATCATTTCAGGTAGGTTCCACATCAAGGCCAATGTCATATGTACTAAACCTCTTTTTGTATACTTCCCACCAATTTTTCACAGGTAATGATGATTTCAAAAGAGCAAAAGTAAGCTTTTCTTCAATGATGAATTTATTTATAAAAAAGTAGGAAGACAATTGATCCAACCAATTTTATACTACATCAACATTAATTTTGCCTTCAAATGTAGGGATATCAAAATTTACCTAAATCTTGAAGGGTGTTGGGGCACTAAAAGGATGTTCCATGGATGAGGAGCCAGGAAGTGCAGATGAGGAGCCAAAATTTTCTATTAAGATTTGTTGGAGAATTTAGAAAAATTATTGTAGCATCTATGCTTGTTGACATTAGAGGGATTCATTCACCATTTCCTTGAAGGGATCAAATGTCTTAGTGTTGTCCACCATTTGAGGTCATTTGGAACAAATAGGTAGATAGTTTGAAAGCTCAGTTATTTTCCACCCAAGCTTCTTATAGCCTAACCTCATCCCCATGATCATACACTCTCAAAATAAATCTCTTTGATACCACTGATCCAAAACTTAGAAGTTTTAATTGATACATATTTCAAGAACACAAAAATAATACAGTAATAATGATTTCTCTAAGAAGAGATGCTTTATTGCTCAAGATTGCAAATACAACCATATGCTTATCTCTTGGAAGAGATGTATGATTTCCATTTTGGGTTACATATTAATTTATACATATTTTTAAGGTAGGAGGAAGATGTTGAAGGTTACCAATATCGAGGGAGATTAAGTGGTTTGACTTCCATGATTTACAATAATACAAAATTTGAGGAATTATTATTTTTATAAACTTACTAATTTTAGACTACACTACTAAAATTGAAATTTGGGGCACTTCTATTAGGTTTTAAAGGTTAAAAACCCACTAATAATTTATCTATGACATCTCACCATGTTCTTTTTATTCTTAGCTTTTTAATGGTTCAAATAAGGAGTCAATCGGAGCTATGGTGTAAAAATTATGGCTCCCAGAAGTTCTGTCATCAATTAGGGTAGAACCGTCACTTGAATTATCCCCTGAATTATTTCCTGGATCAACACATGAACCCAACCTTTGATAAAAGGTGAGTTTCCACTTGGCAATTAAGATTAACTCAACCATACAACTCAATTATACTTATAAGCTAGTGAGCATGAGTGAACTAAGTGAACTCACACTATAAATCTAGTGAGGTTGGATGATGTAATCAAGTCCAACATATAAACTTGGAAATATTGAGTGATTTAATCACCTCAATCATACCAAAAATTAAACTAACTACTATAGTATATTTCCTTAATATAGTCCAACCTGATGACGTAAAGTCCATAGAAGTGTTTGAAATATGAAAGCTGATTTGATTTTGTAATTTAGGTGCCCTTTACATAGCATATGCACCTTATGTATGTTTCATGCTGAAACATGGGTATAACAATGGTAAAAATGTATATCATTCTGCCACAACTATGTATCTAAATCATATAATTATGAAGTTTGACCAAATTAAAAATTGTGTAAGTGTGGATAACATATTTCCATTACATGCCCCCACTGTATATCTGAATTTGTGAACTATGAAAAATGTGGAAGCCATGTCTCTATGACATGCCCCCACTAATATGACCCCCCTTTGAAGTGATGGGAAGTATAAACTAATAGTTACCTTACCTCAAAAGGATAAGATAACTATGTAAATTGTGAATGTATCATGTAACATATATGAGACATGTCTAGGTAGATATATCATTAAAGCATACAAAATGTGATCACATCAAGTTCTAATATGCATGATATAAATAATAAAAATGTCTAAATATTAATAGTACAAGCTCAACAAGCAATCAAGCACACACACAAGGTCACTCAAAAGCACATAAAAATACAATGGTCTAGGAGACCTCAAACAAGGGACATATTCAAATGTCACACAATCGAAGGGACATGACTTAGTCAAATGTTTATAAAAGCAAGTATGACATATTCAAATGTCCATACACAAAAAAATGGAATATTCAAATTTCAAAGAGGAAAATAAGGCATGAGGGCCACAAATGGAGCATGTTCAAATGCTCTAACAAATAAGAAAAGACACTCAATGAAGTGCATAAATAAAAACATAACCAACATAAACATAACATACTAGTTCTTGGGTATATGTGTTAGCAAAAAACATTAAATACATAGTATATCAAGTACACTATGAAAGATATAAGCATGGATAAATTCATATGTAAATCCATAAGCTTAAACATGATAATATAAAATGATCATAAAATAATATAAACTGGATGTATCATGATCAATGAAATGGATGCCTCTAATGTCCACATGAAATGAGTAGAGGGAAGGCCCAAAATCTGAAAGTGCATAGATCATATATCTATGTATGCTTGTATCACACTCCAAATGATGCATGAAACTCATGTATATATAAATAAATGATATGTTATCCACTAAGATGTAACTAACAATCTAGATGCCAATGAGCTAATAAAACATTTAAATGTTGAAAATGTTTTGGATTTTTGGATTTTTTATTCTTGTGGTATTTTTTGACATATTTGATATGAAAGGACTATCCTATGATCTCATCCAATGGATGTTCATATGTATGTCCTCACTAGGCACTTGGTGCAATATATTGGTGGTACTACCAAGGAGCATGTATAGGTCCAATATTTGTCACTATAAAATTTGCAATGCTTTGTTTATGTATAAGAGGACTATGTGGTCGTGAAGAAACAATATAAGGGATGGGGGTTCATAGAACACAATGTTGAGTGTTATTTGATTTCTATGGAATAACAATAATATGAACATGTTTAGGTGTTTTAGATATCTGAATATGGTGTGTAGTAGATGGGGATTTTGTGGAACCCATTGTGGATCTCTAATGCAATGGTCTCTCAAGTATTGTCATCAAAGAAAGGGGATTGCCTATTGCTTACCCTTTTACAGGGATAACCTTAGTAGGTTTGATACTATTTGTGTGGGTATATTTTTTTCTTGTTCAAGTGGATGTTCATATGAAATTTTAGAAATTATAATTACTTGACTGACATGAATTTATTTAACACATCCATACATTGGAGAAGGTATTGTTCGAAGTGTATGTATCCAAGGTCATCCCAATAACATCTCAAAGACACCCATCAAAGTCATAATTGAGAAGGTATTAACCACATGTGTAGGACCCACCTGTAAAGGTAAGTAAATCTCACCAAGAATCTATTGTGAGGTCCTACCAAATGCTCTAATTGATCTGGTTAAAGGGTGTAAATCATTATTGGTATAACCCAAATGCATAAGTAATGTCATGGTATAAATATTCTTGCTTGCACCATTATTAATCACAATACTGCATATAGGTTGGTGATTGACTGAAGATCAGAATTGTCATCCATGATATCACTATTATCAAAATTAATAGAGGGTCTCTAAACCTTAGGAGGTGTATGATGAATACAAGTACCAATTATCCCATCCAATGTGTGGTCATAGTGTGATGGAGGAGGATGTGCATTATATACCATTTGTACTTCTACATCCTTATTAGAATGATCTTGCAAAGAATTGTTAAATATTTTTTGTTTTTGGTGATCATCACATTGTGAGCCTGATTCTTTTGGAGGATCATCAAATGTAATCTTTTGGTCATTAATGAGGTCTTGGATCTTATGTTTCAAGGTAAAACATATGTTCATAGGGCCTTAGTGGTAGTCATAATAAGCATTTGCATCATACCCTTTGGGTAGAGGTCTACTCATGTCAACCTTTATAGGATGAGAGAGAGATATGAGGGGACACTCTACAAGCCATGAAAGCAATGAAGCAAGAAACTCAGGTAAGAGTGTAAATTGTATCCTTGGTTCATTTGATAAGACAAGTTGATTAAGTTTTTGTGACACCACATTAACCCTATTATTTTTTTCCTTATTAGTTTTAGGAGGTTTTACTTGTAATTTAGCTTGATATTAAACTTGGTATTAGATGTAGATGTAGTCAGTGTGTTTACTACATACTTAAGTTTAATCAATGAGATAAGTTTCATTTCATGATCATGAATAATGTGGCATAAATCATTGAAAGATTTAAATTTTTTGAAAATAATAGACTCGTGTAATGGGGCAAGCAAACTTTGCTTGAATATGTCTTGTTGATTTGGGCAATAATTCAGGTGACGGTTCTACCCTAATTGATGACGAAACTTCTAGGAGCCATAACTTTTGCACTGTAGCTCCAATTGACTCACCATTTAAATATTTGGAAAGCTAAGAATGAGGAGAAAGTGGTGAAATGACATAGAGGTTTTATAAATATATTTTTACCCCTAAAAACCCAATAGAAGTACCCTAAATTTTAATTTTAGTCGTGCAATCTAAAAATAGTAAGTTTTTAAAAATAATAATTCCTCAAATTCTATATTGTTTTAAATCATGGAAGTCAAAGAACTTAATCTCCCTCGATATTGGTGACCTTTCACAACCTCCTCTTACTTTCAAAATGTGTATAAATGAATATGTAACCCAAGAGGGAAATCAAACAACTCTTCTCAGAGATAAGCATATAGTGGTATTGCAATTTTGAGTAATAAAACATCTCTTCTCAGAGAATTCATTTTTACTGTGTTATTTTCATGTTTTTGAAATATATGTCAATCAAAACTTATGAGTTTTGGATCACTTGTAACTCTTTGTCTACCATTGGATTGATCATTTTAACTGACATTATCTTGTACCTCAAGACATATTCATTGATAGGTTAATTGATTCCTTATTTTATTTTTGTAATTTGGGTATAGAAAACCTTTTCAGTGACATTGATAAAGTGTGAAAAAAACTAATCTACAAGAGGTTTGAATGCATTTACCAATTGGATTAGTGAATCATAAAACCACATTAAAGCATAGTCTTTTAAGCTCTTTGGAAATAGTTTGATCAAAATTTTATCATTAGAGTCATAATCAAGGTATGTTTAATATAAAAATCAAATATGTTGTTTAGGATCACCTATACCATCATAATATGTGAATTTATGTGTAATAAAATCAGTTGGCAAGGGGTATAAAGATATTTGTAGTGAAAGAGTATTATGCGGCACCTCTTGTGAATCAATAGCATAAGGTGATTTCATATAATTTTGTTCAAAAAAATTAGCCTTAGTTTGTAAAAGTTTTATAGTTAGAATAAGAGCCTGCACCTCTTGGTCTTTAATGTTGGATATTTGAGAAGTCATTAATGTAGGTGTACCCATAGGTTGGATAGATATAGGCATTAAAACTGGCAGTTGGGTTGAATTACTAAGGTTTTTTGGATATAAGATGTGGCATTATTAGTTTCATGGAACAAAGTTCTGAATACAATCGTGTGGCCCCACTATAAGTTGGTAGATTGATTGGAATGGAATCAACTATAGTCCCTTCGAAGGATTCACTGTCACTGGGTGAGGAAGCTTTAACTTTATCATGTTTAATGATTTTATCTCTTGTAACATATAAAAATGCATATATTAAACCCTTGTTATCATTAATATGATTCATTAATTCCTCTTTAACTTCCATTTAAAAATGATTTTTTTGGTTACCATTTTCCATTGCTTATAAATGTTTTTTTTAGAATTTGAAACAATAAAATAAAACCCTAGCTGATTGAAAACCATAGGAATCATATTTTATTTTGCATTCATATATATTGGGTTCACTAAATGTTAACCCTAAAATATAGAGTAGGAAATCTAGAGTTAAAGGGGATAGAGATAGCCTAGGGTACAAGGGTAATAAATTAGCTCTATAGCAACTCAATTAATTTGCAAACTCAGATAAATAATATTCTAAATTTATATGCTGAGATATGTTAAAAATAGAAAGTATGACTATGCTAGATATTGTAATGATAATAAAAATAAGATATTTAACGTGATTGTTATGTGTATTCAAATATGACATGGAATAGGTTGAAAATAAACTAGATATGGATTCTAGATCAGTCATTTAATTCTACAAATTACACCTTTATGGCCTCAGACACTTACGTCGACCTTAGAATAATGCATCAATGCTTATGTGTAACCTAGAAGTAAGGGTCTGGTATAGAATACCTATTGTATATAGATGTAACCACCTAGAATATTATAGGTTTTATGTCACCTAAACTTTGGTGTGATCATATTTGGATTAGGGGATATCACTCATTGTCAAATAGAAAAAACCTTAGTTCTTCGTCTTCATAATAGCTATGTTAAAAATGGGTTAATGGGATCACAATATTGAGCTAGCCCTAAAGACCCCTATGTCAGTGGGTGTTACCTACATATCCACTACTCTGAAGAGGGCTTCATAATCTTGTATTTATCCCCCACATGTGGGTTTATGTGTGCATAAGGATGCAATGTGTGATAAATAAGTACATAGAGTGACCTAGCTTGTAACTTAGAAAATATGGCTCATGAGATGCTCTTTCAATACTTTAGACCTATAGGTGTGTTGTCCCTATGACTAATATGAAAATATGATAAAATAGGAAAAAATTCTCACTTAAATGCTTGATTAAATTCTTTTAATGTTTTGCCTTGTGAGTTGTTAGGTTTATGCTTGGTGGTGAATGAATGAAGGTTGATCTTGTATATGTATATTAATCTTTTTCTTAGAATATTTCACATTAAATCACTTAGGTCAATCATAGGGGTATGTTTTATTTACAAATTGGATGACTTCAGGGCACTGAACGCTTGTATTTGGGTAGAACATTGTGTCGGCTTAGGCATTTGACTAGGATGCAAGTGTCCAGGCAGCTATAAAATAGGCATAGGTCTAGAACTTGTAGAAACAAAAGATGAACAATTTTATAACATTTTGAACATGATAAAACGTTTGATTCATTAGAATAACATTGATAAGACTAAGAGATAAATAATTTGGCACAGATGTTACAACCCTTCAAGTTATACTTAGAATATTGCAGTAAATTTTTTTATTTTAAAAAAACTAATTACTTAACATTCATTCCAAAAATTATACTTAACAACTTATCCAAACATTAAATTATCAATAAATTTGAACAATAATAGATCCAAATTCTAATACAAAATGTAATATAACTTATTACAACCACAAGGAAAGTAAATACATTTAGACTCAGCCACGACTAGTCCAATAATACAATAACTATTGTTCAAGTATAGCAAATATAATATAATTAAATTTAAATTTCCATTAGACATTCAGCCTTAATACTATAAATATATATCAATCTCTTTGATGCTCGAGTCAAACCAACTTGTGTATCATTGATAATATCAAGTGTAGTCTCTAAGTAAGTACTACAGTGGAGAGGGAAAGCATCATCTGAGCACTTTTCTACACCAACCATCGATCCCCCATATAATCCCCTATCAAGGAATGGCCCTCCCTTCATGGATAGGTAGATAGTAATGGTGTGAAAATCCAAAGAGACATGTTAGTAACCCGTGTGTTATAATATTTCTACTACATGATGTGTATCATAAATAAAATATGTTTCTAATATGATATCACACAACATACAAATCAAACATATGAAATGACAATGTTGGAGAGGGAGAGCATCATCTGAGCACTTTTCTACACCAACCATTGACCATCGATCCCCCACATAATCCCATATCAAGTAATGGCCCTCTCTTCATGGATAGGTAGATAGTAATGGTGTGAAAATCCAAAGAGACATGTTAGTAACCCGTGTGTTATAATATTTCTACTACATGATGTGTATCATAAATAAAATATGTTTCTAATATGATATCACACAACATACAAATCAAACATATGAAATGACAATGTTTATCTAATATTACTTTGGCTAAAGTTTTCAAATAACATACGATCATCCAGATCGATCAATTTCATAACACACTACTTAATCAGATTATCCACATCTAGCATTGGTGGTGTTACCTAGGCTAGTGAAGTCTATCTCACTACCTACTTAGCATCATCAATGTGATATATATATATATATATATATATATATATATATATATATATATATATATATAACTTAAATATTATTTTTCATATTCCTATTAGCATAAATGAGAGCATGTTAAGTATGGAAATAATCTTAACCTTACATTTTGTCCATCAAATGCATGTAATGAATGTAAAATGTGTTATTATTATATATATAATAGATATAACAAAACACAATCCATACAAGATCATACCATCTGATTATGCTTTACACAAGGACCATAGTTACTTAAATGTCATAAGTAACATATTGCTTAAATAAATAGTTATTCTTGCTCCTAATCACAACCAAATTTCTATTGGTAATCACCAAATATAACAAGTAAGCCCAAAATACTAATCTACTTTTACTAAGTTAACAATAATCCAAAGCATTTAATTTGTAATATTGAATACAAACTTTTCATAGACATTCTGATGTAAATGATCATATTGCCAAGCTGGGTTTATCTCAAATGATCTTAAGGTATTCCCATACATACTTCCTGTGATATATACATATATATAAATTCTTTATATATATGTATATATATAATTTATCACAATATAAACCTTTAAACATATTTTAGAAATGTAACTCCATACTCAAATATAATCAATAGCACTCATTTTATTTAGCTAAGTATAGAATTCATAAATTTATCTAATCATATGAAATTATCAACCAATCGATATTCTTTAGACACAAGGATCTCATTTCCCATCGCATAAACACTCAAGCATGTGTTTTATATTTTCTATAAACTATTTTTGGATTATGTAGTCATCCGAGTTATACTATTTTTTCCAACCCAAGTAATTCCAATCAGCTATCAATCATTGATATAGTTGTTTATGAACAAATAAATACATTTAACCAACTCAAAATTTTGAATCAAAACAATAATACTGAGTGTATTCAGCCAGTCTAAAATTACAAATCGATTCATTAGACATTTTATAACCTTGACATTAAATCTCATTTGTTCACATAATCATCTACAATCGTTATAAGGAGATATCATTTACTTTAATGATGAAACATGTAATTTGTATTAAAAATAACCTCTACACATATGTATCTATGCATATACATTAAATTGATACATTCATTTATTTGAGGAATTGATGTAATAACACATGTCTTATGAGTTATTTTCAAGATAAGTATTCATAACAAGTTACAAGGACCTTATCAGAATGATTGAATTTTGTATTATCAATCCCCTCGTTTATACAAACTAATTTCAATAATAAAAGTTCACATGGTTTAAAATATATATATACCTCTATTCATATACAAATTTGAAATATATATCCACTATGTATATATCCTTTGGCAATAAATTCAACATTTCAACACAGTCATCTCCCAGGTCCCATTAAAACCCATTTCATCATTATTATCAATAACTTGAATGCATAGTCATAAATATTCAAAAACCCTCAAGCTGGTGTTATACATTTTATAGTATTTAGCATAAGATTTTTGTTTAGGGATGAGCATAATCCTTTCATTTCTAAGGTATCTTGATGGTTTAGTTTAAATACCATTATTTCAACTACTACGCTCTAAAATCATATCATAAAAAGTATTATGCAAACCATCATAGGATTTTAAAAATGAATTGGGTTTTCAATAACTTGTGGTTGTGCATATATCCAAGTAGAGACCTATATGATTGGTCTACAATTAGGTTTATCAGGTTTGGGTGTAGGTTCTATAGATGGTCGAACCATCTACATATCCCTCCACTCAAAACCCCTTTTTTTAATCATACCTCAAAAAATATTAAAAACCCATAACCAATTCAATAATTTTACACTCAAAAAGATAAATTACATAACACTCACTAGTTCAAAATATGTCTACATAGCGTACATGGTATTTTCCTATTTGGGATAAATTTTGAGTTGAATGCAGGGGTTTTTGGATGGCCAAGCCATCCACAGGGCCCTCCATTCAAACCCCAAGAGTTTTTATTTTTAAAAAAATGAAAACTTAAAAACCCACTAATCATTTCCATTTAGTATTCACATTACACACAGAGAATTTTAATTATAGGACCAACCTGGACAAGATTGATTGTCTCTAAAACTAATTCCCCTTCTTCCTTAGCTCAAACCCACTCTATCCAAATTTGCCTCCCTCCAAAAACTTCCCAAGTTTATTTCTTAAAACCTTTTTCCTCCTACTTTGTTGTCCCCCATGTTCTTTGCATGCCATAAATGATAGAGGCTATTGTTAATCTAGGTTTGCATGTTGAGTTTGAAATAAGCAAACTCCACAGTCTATTGTGATAATCATGTAGTCTCCCAATTCCATCTAAAAATCTTGAGATCGTCAAAGACTACTTGAGTCTATAACCAATCTAATTTATTCAAAGGTTCACTTCATGCATAAAACTAGATAATCATGACAAATATTAACAAGCCACTAATAACTAATACTAGGTAAGCCATCTAGAAATATGTTCATTATCTATACATTGTAGCATTTAATTAAGATAGTCCACATAGGGTTATCATGGATACTATATTAAATGTTAACATAACAATAATTGCCAAACCAATATTTCAAACATTTTAATATTATATTCACTAATTTATTTGTCAAGTCTGCTATGGAGATTAGTTTACTGTCTTCGACTATCTTTAAAAGAATGTACTAAATGACACAAATTATTAGTTTACTAAAAATAACATCTCACAACCATAATAATCATAGAAATCATATTTTAATCTATTTAAAAACTATAGAATAATTAAATCACTCCTTTTAATGCATAAAATAAAATATGATCACTACAAAAATACTCAAGTACTCAAAACCATACAACTAGCTAACCAAATCAAATCAAAAGAGTTAAGAAGTTATTCTATTGTAGTGTGTGAGTTTGGGTCACTAGTTGTTCCTCTAACATCCCCCAATCATCCCATCTACTCCATCCTCTCTGATGATGCTCTCCCTCATCCTGTTCTAAGGGTAGGATCAATCCCACATCCACCTTGCATCAAGTAGGTAGTTAGTCTGAGTCATCATATATATCAACCAATGATGAAGAACTAACAAATATACATCCATGATGTACATAATAAATAAATGCAATTGTCACATCATGTAATCTAATTAGCGTATCATTGTCCCATAACTAGTATATGCAATAAAGATCAAATCAAAGCAATAATAATCAAATAATAACCATATTAATCCACATATTCAAAGGTTATAAATCATAGGGTGAAATTGGGATGTAACAGTAAAGAGATAGTGTATGTGAGTCTTTCGACAATGAGAAGGTCTAGAATCTAAAGGTACATCCATGATATATATTTTCCAAGTGTATAATACTAAAGTTTTATATAATTCAAAAATAGTGTCTATAATATGGTCATTTGCATGAGCCAGTTCTCCTTTTCAAAAAAAATAAAACTCTTTCGGTTGCATTTTTTGCCTCTGTCACATTTACTCTTCCAAATTTTAGATCAATATATTTGATCTTCCATAATCATCTCAATCATTTGTCAATAATGTCAAATTTATGTGATAATTAGTGAAGGGACTTTGCTTATTGGACTTAAATTTATATTTTAAAACAACTACAATGTGTGTATACCAAGGGTGTCATTTAGGGGGAATCATTATTATATTTTATTATATAAAATATTATAACATCATCATATAGAGTGCAAACTTATGACCTTATTCTTGGGAAAGGATTGACTTTATTTTTGGGGTGTTTTCTTTTATACCACTTCAACCTATAACACTCACGTACCCTAGTTTTGCACCACACATGTTCAAAACCCAAAAAATAAGCTCGGATACATTAACACATCACACAAGGCAATCCTTACACATTCACCCAAGGTGCAAAGAGGGATCAATAGGGATCTTTTGGGCTAGTTGGCAATGGGGCAAACCCTAGGTCTTTCATATTGGTTAAACTAAAAACTGATGGACATTTTCACTTTACTAAGCAATATTTGTTTAAGCACATAAGGACTTAAATGTAAAATGATTCAAAACTTGATACAAGACATACATGATACAACACAAATTGACACATTTGCATGAACTACAGAAATATAAGTAAGAATCTAGGCTCATTCTGGTAACATGAAAACAATAAGAATAAGAACAACATCAACTACACTAACAACAATAATAGTATAAATGATAGTCTCAACCATAATAATTATATCAACAATAACAATATTACTAACAAATACTTCAACAAACTTTTATGTGTAATAAAAGGGGTATTTATACATGCACATACCACCTTTTTATAGTTACAAACAATAAATGAGTGCCCATGCATGGCATGTGTTCAACTATAATTAGAATCCATTATTACAAAATAATTGACATATACTTATACATAATGCTAGATCTTTGTCATCATGTGCTATATTATTGTAGTCAATTTAGTCATTACATTCTCTATCAACTCACTCTTGTTGGTTTGGCCACAATCTTTGCCTTTTGTGCTCTATTGTTTGTGCAACTGTCTTCCCATTTCTTGTGCTTCATAGTTTGTGCAACTATCTTCCTAATCCTCATGGTCTACATTCTACACTGCTTCATGACTTGGTTTATGTAATTTGGCTTCCAAATATATCAGCACATGTGTGCCTCCCCATTTTTTCATGCTTCTCCAATCTCATAATTAGTCAAAACTTGGGGTGCCCCTTCTTATGTATGCATGCCTATCCTAAATTTTACATGCTCCAATATAATTTACCTATTACACGTGTTCTCTTTGTTATTCCTATGTGCATATATTCTTAGATAAAATTTGGGGTTCAACAACACCTCACACTAATATTGGTGTTAATCCTCAGATAACTTTATTATGTTGAATCAAAGAATTCTGAAGCATTTTGCTTCATTTCTTCTTAAAAAATGGCCCATATTTTGAGCATGCCTTCTATATTTTTTGTGATGCTTATTATTTATGTGCATAATTCCCTTAAGGAAGGAGGTTTTACTTGGATTTCTTCAGCTTGTTATTTTACACTACTTATGTTCTCAGTGGCTTCCTTTATTGATTCCTCAAGAAAGTTTTCCTCATCAATAGTCTTGAATTGAAACTCAAAAAGTGCCACTCAAAATCCTTTTTATTTTCACTTATTATTCAACTAATTTATTCAACCTTTTATTTTTATTTATATAAATTTCAGTGACCAACACGCTCTACTCTTATTCTTACTTGTGGAAATATGCATTTATTATAGCCATTTGGTGCAAAAAATTCAAAAATAGTTACTTTGCTACTGTTGTGCTCTTTAAGAGCTTATTCAATTTGGCCTCAAAATTTTTTTAATCTCTTGAAAAATTCAATTTTAATTTTATTAATCTCTTCCTGTGCATCTCTAACACATTTACCCCTCTTTAGCAATCAATCAATTACAATTTCAAACTTGTCCATAGCCTTGGCCTAGAATATGCCAATATCATCTAATATTATGGGTTGCTCTGTCATGACCCTTTAACATAAATTCAGAGCTATGAACTCCATTTCAATTACCTTATGTTGAATTTCTATGTGTTTTCTTTGTTCTTCCTCAAATGTGATTTCTGTTAAGGTGCATTTGTTTTCTTCCTCTTCTCACTTCCTTTATTGTGTGTTGTTGGTTCTTGTAGGCTATGTTGTCCATCAAATTTTACCTAGAAACTTATACAAATAATTTTAACAATGCAATCCCTACTTGTATGTCACTCATATTCATGGGATTCAAAAAAAAAGTCTTGACCTTTGCTGAATTCTAGTGAAGGGTCCAATCCTATAGTCATAAGAACTTCAAATAATGGCTTTTCTACATATGCCTCCAAGGCAAGGGACTTGTGTTTATAGGTTTCCACTATGGCCTATCTGGGCCTCATTGTGTTCCAAATTTATATCTATTCATCCCTCCCTTTTCCCTTGATTTTGGTGCATATGGTTTCCTCTTTTTCTTGTTTTGTTTGAGGGGGGGCTCTCTTTTATCCAAATTATTTTCCATTTTTTCCCTCTTTTGTCTTTACCTCTTTGTCTTCTGATTGTTGTCATCCTGGCTCTACACACCCCTATTTTTCTTCTTTATACTCTCATTCAATGGCACAAGGTAGTATTGTGTTTCCCTTTCCTCTATAGGTCTTTTTTCACTTGTATGTGGGGAATCCTGGGCTTTCTCTTTTTACACTTGTTATTCTGGGTTAGGTTTGGTGCATGCCAGTATTTTGGGGGACTTCTATGGGGATTGTCCTTCTTGCTCCACATTTGTTTTGGTTGGCACATGGATTGGTGGAGAAGGCATCCTTGTGTTGATGAGCTCTAACAATGTGATGTATTACTATTTATTCTATAGGGGCCTATCATCGGACTTTATTTCTTTCAAGTCTTATTACAGAAGAGATAGAAAATTTCACTTCCTCTTATTTATCTTCTTCTTTTTGGAGGAGGCTTGTGAGCCACTTGGAAATGTTATGTCATCATGTCATTGTGCTCTCATGTTGATACTTTTTATTTTTGGATTGACCATTTAATAAAGCTTATGTTCCTGGCCCTCTATGACAACATTTTGTATTGGGTTGACAAGGCACCCAATGTTATCCTCCTCGTCATCTTCCTTGAGCATAGTTTCCCATGAGTATACATATTTTATGTGAAGGGTGTGGACGTCTTCATCTATCCTATACACCTCCATGTTTATCTTATGTGTATTTGTGATGACATTCACCACATCAATAAAGTATTGCATCGTAAATCCATATGGAAAATTTAGCCAACCTGACATGTTGTCATCGACCTTCTTGATTTGTGTCAATGAATACTATTGAATCATAATGAATTTGGCATGATCCTTCATCATTTTTGGTAGTAGCCTTGGGATGCACCTTTCATCCCCTATGGTTTCCTTCAATAGTGCAACCATCTATGCACTCTTGCCTTGTATTGTTTTGATGTTACTCTATGACAAGTATAGATTGATACTTTAGTGTTAGTGTTTTGTCATGGAAAGGAAATGTCCATTGGCCTTCCTCAGTGCCCTTAGGCACACCAATCTCATCAAATACCAAAAGAATCAAGATCTCACCTATTTAAATTTCCCCCAAAACTGTGCACCTTATTTATGCCTTAAATATTTAAGTCTAGAAAAAATTATAGATGTTAAATAGTATTCCCTTTGCCATCTCATGTGCTATGTATAAAAAGTTTTTATTTATCTCTACCCAGTGCCCTGATCCATGCAACTTGGTGTTTACCAAGTATACTGAAACTCTTGTGGCTCTATCTTTGATGTCAATAATGGGTATGGTAAATCCTTTTGTTAATAGAGACATTATGATTAGTCCATTTGATAGAGTTTAACACAAAGGCCACATGTGGTGCTCTACATTGCTTGACAAGGTTATCATATGTAATGTTCTCACATAAATACCCTTGTATAGTGGTGACTTGTGTAACAAGTCTAAGAGTGAAATTTTTTTCATAGCATCAATATGTCTTTGATATTTATTGCATTTGCTTGTGTTGGTTTTTATGATTGAGAGGAAGAATTTGCATTGACAAAGGCAAGTATTGATAAATGATAATATTTGTGAACACATCCTTACAACTAAAGGTGATAATGTTTACATTGTGTGTTATATCATGCATAATATCTAAAAAATTATCCAATGCTATATCACTTGGTACTTGGGTATCATGCAATGCTTCATATAGGATATCTTTATAGATAGTAGAGTGTTTTAGAAGTTTGAAGATTGAAATTTTAGGATACATATTTCCTAATTTATCAATAAGGCCACTTCCCATGAGTTTAATTCTAGAAGGCACTTGTTCAATTGTATTACAAAAGGAATTATGAAGATAGATTAAGTGTTGCATTCATTTTAAAACCCTCTCATTATATTGACAAATTTTTGTATTTCATTGAATGATATGTCTAATTAAGCAATTAAAGTAACAAACAACATTAATAATCATAAACTGGAGCCCAAAATGTGTTTTAGATGCATCCATATTGCACATGTTTGTAATAAAATGAAATGCGATTTTTAACTTGTGAAATCTTGTTTAAATCATATATCATAAATAGAGAATCAAGAAACCCTAAATCGATATTTAGGGTTTTATGAACCAAACACTAGTTTCACCAAATGTTTAACCCTAAAATTTAGATTAAGGAATATAGGGTTAATGGGGATATAGATAGTCTAGGTCACAAGGGTGGTAAACTATCTCTATAGCAGGCCAATTATTTTTCAAACTCAAATAAATAATATTCTAAATTTATATACCAAGATATGTTAAAAATAAATATTATAGTTATGTTAGATATTGAAATGATAATGAAAATAAGATACTTAGTTGGTTCGGATGCTAATACAAATTTGTATCTAGAGAAAGAAGGAATCAAACTAGAAGTAGATTTTGGGACTACCATCAAATTCTAGAAATTTGACCTCTATGACCTCAGATACTTACATCGACACTTTTGTATAACTTGGATGTAGGTGTCCATTATATAATACCTACTATTTTTGGATGTAACCATCAGGAATATTTTGGGTTATGTGTCACCTTCACTCTAGTGTGCTTAGATTTGGTTCATAGACTACCATTCCTTGTCAAAATAATAAAACCCTAGTTTTCAATCCTCATTGTGAGTATGGAAAAAATGGGTTAGTGGGCTCATAGTGTTGAGCTAACCCCAAAGATCCCTCTATCAGTGGGTGTTGCATACATAGCCACTAATCTGAAGAGGACCTCAAACTCATGTAATTCTCCCCTATGTGTGGGCTTGTGTGTGCATAAGGATGCAATATGTGATAAGCAAGTACAATATTGACCTAACTTGTAACTTGGTAAATATGTCTCATGGGATGTTCCTTCATTAATTTAGACCTATGTATTTTTTGTGCATATGACTGATATGTAAATAGGTGGAAATAGGGAAGCTTTGCTTGCTTGAATGCTTGATTGAATGATTTTAGAAAGTTACCTTGTGAGTTGTTTGGTCTATGCTAGGTATGGAATGAATGAGGATTGATCATGCATATATACCATTTATTTTGGAGAAAATATCACATTAAATCAATTAGGCAAACCATAAGAATACATTACATTTTCAAATTAGATGACTTTTAGGGCACTTTACACTTTTGTTAGTAGAGGATACTTGCATCGATGTAGGTGTCTAACTAGGACACAAGTGCCTGGGTAATTTAAAAATAGGCATAGGTCCATAACTTGAAGAAATAAAAGATAAACATGTTTATAACATTCTAAACATGATATAAGGTCTAAGTCATTAAAATATCATTTGTTAAACTAAGAGATAAGTAATTGGCACAGAGAGATAACATATACGAGCCATTCAATAGTGAACAAGGTTTAGAATTGAAAAGAACAACCAAGGTCTATATTTTCTAAGTGTACAAGATCAAGGTGATATATAGTTCATTAATAGTGTCTAAAAGTGGTCTTTGAATTAGATGAAATCTCTCACACAAGTTATATAATTTACTGACAAAGGTGAACATAACCCATAGGTCTTGGATCCTAGTTAGCTACCAGATAAGGTTGGCCTAATTCAAGACAAGAGAACCCCACCAATGTTGTCAACATAAGGGAATTATTGTCTTGGGGCTATGTAGGTTCTAGATCTAGGTTCACACTTAAAAAATCCAATCACCATGTTAGTTACAATCACATAAACCTCCTGCAACTCTGTTCTTAGTTAAGTTCATATTTTCTCTTACATTTTTTGTATTTAGAATATTTCCAAATTAATAAATTTTTAAATAAATTAATTCTCAATTATTAAAATATTTTTCTTCTTGATTTTTCATAGTAATTTGTCACTTCGGGTAATCTACATCTCTAGGTTTTCCCAAATTTCATGAAACATATTGGTGAACTTGTTTATTGTATGAATGTTGCCAAACCCTAACCATAGATGTTGCTAGGGTTTGTGTCCTTGTTATTTTTGTTTTTTGTTTTATGATTTTTAGATATGTTAAATTTTATAATACTTTTAATCTTTCATCACATTTATTTTTCTTGTATTAGAGTCAGGGAAATTATTTCTTTTTACCTTAGCTATAATACCAAACTAAGTTATTCTTGTTGACTATTTTTACCACAAGTCAAAATAAGTCAACCCCATATATTATAAAACTTGATATATGGGTCTATTATAATTTCATAGGGTGTGTCATGGTCAATTTTATGTTATTTAATGAGCTATTAGCCTTGGTCATAATCAAATCTAGTCTTAAGTCATTTTATATCACATAGGGTCACTTTTAGAGTCATTAATGAAGGTGGTACAGTTTCCTATAGTATAAAAGTGTTAATAACTCTCTTTTAATGTCCAATATGTAATATCATTGTCAGGCATGTCAGTCCTAATTTAAAACTTGTAAGTTCCTAACTGAAATCACAAAAATAGTTAAAAAGAAGAGGTTTTGGTAGTTGTACGACCTCTAAAGGAATGTGGCACATGTGGAAAGATTTTGGAATGAATTACCTAACTAAATTGAAATTATTTATCATATTTTTAAGTATCAAAAATGGAACGAAACCATTTTTCTTCTCCATAACTCCACTAGACATGCAAAATTGGTCAACATGTTTCTTCATGGTATGGCTAGTAGAAGAAGTTTTAGGTCAAATGCATCTGAGGGATTATATCACACTTTGTATACTTAAAATTAGTGGTAGGATTTAAAGGATTGGTTGCCTATGCCTTATGAACCATCCTTTATAAGTTGAATGTCTTATTTTTGATGTTAATCCCCACACCCTGCAAGTTTTCTTCTTGTTTGAGCTGGTCCATACAATATAGTTGATGAAAATGATTTTATAACATGTGAAATTCCTTATTTTATGGTTTCCATATTATGTTTCATGTTTTGATGTGTTTTGATGAGTCAAACATCTCAATTTGTAGGTTGATTGCATTAATGGAGTTGCAAGCAAGTTTCATCAACTATAGATGGTTTCCTTCCATGTAGTGGTTTTAAATGAATATGATATGTTATATTTCATGTTTGGAGATGAAATTTAAATAAATTTTCCTTGAAAATATCAATATCAAAGTTTTACTTGGAGGTCACAATCAAGGAACTTGTTAATACATTCAGTTCTACTTACATTCACTTATAGTCATGGTGAATGAGGTGTGTGAGGTCCTAAGCACATTAATGAAGATGAAATGAAAATTATTAAGATATTTTGAACATACTCATCATGAATTAAAAAAAAATCTAAGGTTTCAAATGATATGTAATAGACTGCGACAATCAATTTAAACTCCATACTCAGTCCTGCACCAATGATGGACACCTACAAGTGCCCTATAAGAGACAATCACATTGAGATGAACCATTTGAATTAATTTAAATTATTCCAAGATTGTAAATATCAATTTTAAGAATGGTATAGGGTCTAGGAATGATTGTAGAGACACACACTATGCACAGTATCTCTATCTCACTTTCATTGCCCTATAATAATTGCACCTACAGGTGGATTTCATAGAGACCTAAAGGTAATCATGGAGAAGTCTAAACATGTTGGAGACCTTAATATAAGGTTGAGGAGTTGAGAAATGTCATGAGAACCATGTTGAAACCATAGAGTGGCAGGTAAACTTAAGGAGTTGTGTTCATAAGTGAAGAAGTTTGTTTTGGGGATTTGTTACCTTAAAAACTCTGAAATAAAGCCTTGTCTATTTTTAATGCTGACATATAATGAGGTGACATGGAGCCTAGATGAGTTTTTATGCCTCTATCTTATAACCCTCATATAGGAGTGAGACTTTACAAAATAAAGTGAGGGTTTGATCAAAGGAGTGTAATGTTATAAGGCTTCCAAATCATGTAATTCTTCAGTACAGAATGTCAGTGTTCTCTATAGTATGTTCAACTTCAAGTGACCTTATAATCTAAGGTAGAAAAATTAAGAATATTCCCATGGAAAGTGACCTTATTAAAGTGATAATGACAATGGGAGTTAAAATAACACCAAGTAAATTTGAAGTGTGAGGTCTTGACCTATACTATCACCTATAGGTGTACCTTTGCTTCCAAAAGGGTCACCTATAGTCTCATAAGGTGAACCTTGGTGAGAAGAACATTTCAAACATGAAAACCTATAGGTTGGAGACCCTAGGATGTGTGGCGTGGAACTCAAAGACTGTGTTTGCACCTAGATGTCCTCTTGTACTCCAAGAATGGTCAATTACAATTGATTTTAGTGTGATAATGCTTTAAGGTATGACTATCTTGAGGTTAGAACAACATATACATGATGTGGAAAGTCCTAGTGGCTCTGATATGACCTTTAAAATTTCAAGAGGGTATTAAATGATGAGAAATAAAGTCTAATATGCAAGTGTCATCTATACGTATGCTAGTTTCTTGAACAAAAAACATAGAATACAATATATTCTGTCAACCTTGTCAAGAGAAAGCTATACCTTGAAGAGTTTGGCAAGGGTTGGAATGATGGAAATGCTTGGAGTGCCTCCATAGTGATTATATTCACTTCATAATACTCTCATACAATGGAAATAGGGCATGGAAGGGTTCTCAAGAATAACCTATAATCAACACACAGAATCCTGTACATAGTCAGTGAGTTTGAGTAGTCTACCTTAGAATTTTGAATAATTGTGGATGATATTGATGTGATTCAACCCTGAGGTTTTGATAAGATCAACCCCATGACTTTACCAAGCTCCTCATATCATCATTTTGTCTTAGGAAATAGGGGAAGTTCCCTATATTCTGTCTCAAATAGGAGGCACTCCCAAGATGAAAACCTTACAGGTTTATTAAGAAAATGACAAGAAGATGATTTGAAAACTTTGGAAACCTTGAAAAAAAATTAGGGAGCTAAGTTGGATAGGGAGAAACATGGAAAATAACTCACAGGTGTTAGAAGTCAATTATGGTGGCCTAAACCCACATAGCCTACTATGCCTAAACTAGGCCTAAATCCCTTAAAAGGGTCCAGTATCATTTATAACACCAAGAGAGCATTAAAAATAATTAGGGAACCTCTATGGGGAGTTATAAGGTGTGTTAAAACCTTTGTTTGTCATATGAGACCATAGAGAATCCATTTATTGGCTCAAGAACATGACAGGGTATGTAGAATGCCTTGAAGAGCTCAAGGAGACATCTTTATAAGATCATATATGTATAGATACCTAGCATGGGAGTATAAATATCTAGGACATGTTGAATAATGTCCTAAACAAGGTTTTTATGAAAATTTTTCATAGGTTGAATGTCACAATTTTATGAATAGTCCTTAAGGGTGAAAACTACTTAAATCCCTCCAAAACCCTTGATAAGGACCCATTAGAAAAATAAAGAATTAAAGGCATATATATGGGAAATTTTGAGAAAAAAAATTGATTGGAAATTTTAGAGGACTCCACATAGATCTTTCCCATCAAGTTGGATTCTACCCTACTTGTACGGATAGGGTGCAAAATAGCTTTTCTTGACAAATTTTGATGTTTTACAGGTAAAAATGGGTTTCAAAACATGAGGATAACTTTGGAAGATATAATGGGACCTAATATAACCCTTAATGTTCATTTCATGCTTAAAAAAATCACATAGGTACCTCTGCAAGCACCTTCACTTCAACCAGTCCAAATTAACATAGTGAATGAGAGATGATCACCAAGTGAAAAGGTGATAACTTAAATTAGGAAGCCTTTTAAGGTTTTATTGATGAATATAAGGGCATGATTACTATTTATAAGTGTCACATCATCATTTTTATGGAATATTTTGAGAAATTGAAGCACACCTTGGGGCCAAGTGTGAAGGGTGAGTGAAAGAAGGGTGATTATGACCGCAGGTTGTGAGAACACTTGGCCAAAAGAATATTGATGATTATGGACACATAAAATTCATGTTAGAGAATATTTTTTAACCCTAACTCATATTTAAATTATTTCATCTATCATTAGTGTAGTGTGGAGCATTCAAGGAAGGCCAAATGATGAAGGCAAGTTCTAAGCAAGCAATTGAGAGTCCTAAGCCAAATTTGAAGGAGTTTCATGCTTAGAGAGATATTTGTCCACAAATACCTTACATGTGATATTATATACTCCATTACCATATAAAAATAACTCCTTATCTCACTTGATAAGTGTTTTTATAACTCTTTAAATTCATTCTTCTCTCTCCTTCCTCATATTCTATAAGTACTAGCCATTTTGGCTCTTGTTTGATAATTCCACACCATGTATGGTGAAGCCCTACTAGTTTGATGTTGTGATTTACCTTTTAATAATAGAATAAATATATTTTTTATTTCATATACATCTTATCTAAGTGTGTAATGTGATGGATGGTGAGGTCTAGTGATTTTATCCTTGCTTCTCCTTATCCTTTCATGTCTAATACAAGGAGTTATCATTCTAACATGTCTTATAGAGTGTAGATAGTGTGTTTATCTCTCTTAAATTGTGAAAGTGTCATTATATTTATAAATTTTCCCTTTGTTCCACTTTCCTTGAGTTGTCTCATGCATATCACCTCTATATTGAAATACTAATGTTAGAACACCTTAGGACTTTGAAGTTGATTTGTAGGTCTTGTTTCTTAGTGAAATAAGTATGATATCATAGTGGATATGTTCATGGTGTATCAACACCTTATATTATATTTATTTCATGCATACTTATACCCCATTTTCCATAAATAATTAGTTAGCATAAGTGATAAGCACTTCAAGACATATTCAGGGAGTTGTGCCTTAAACCTAGAGGTCTACTTCTACTATAGGTAAACCCACATACCTAAAAGTATTCCAATGTTGCCAAAATATGGATTAGGCTTGAAAAATAGTTCCCAAGTTGATTATTCTCATATTTTAGTTCATAAATCCATAATGACAAAATAAGGTAATATATTTGATGACATGTATAAAATACAGTTGAAAGGGTTTATCTCAAATAATACAGATATGGGAGATGAATTTATCAAAAAAATTAGAGAGGAACTTAAAAATTCATTTGAGGGAAAATCATCTAAGTCTTATAACCTTGTGGTTGCATTGGATACAACTTATGTTCCACCATTTACAATGGGAGAAACCCCAAGGCTTCAACAAATTTCTATGTTAATTCTTACTCTATCAATGGGGACATTGCCTTTGGTTAGCACACATTCCTCTTCTCCTAATGTATAATCCCTTATGTAATAGATTTAATATTTTCAAACTAATTTATTACATTTGGATCAAGGTGATTTGAAACCTAATTAGGCACTATATTCTCACATTTTATTGCATACTCCCTTGGCACAACATATAGTAATATATCTCTACCTATAGGTCATATGGCACCCAAGCTTACACTATATGATGGAAAGGGTGACCTTGAGCAGCATCTAAGATAATTCCATGAAACATGTTTGGACTACATATCCAATGATAGGGTATTGACTAAATTATTTCTAATAAGTCTCAAGGAATATGCATTACAATGGTTTTATGATTTACCACATCAATCTGTACATGAATTAAATCTATTGAATTATATGTTCCTTGCATATTTTTCAATAAATATCAACAAGAAAGTTTCATATGCTCAGATTTCTCAACTCAAATAGGAATCTAATGAGCTTACTGCAAAGTATGTTTTAATATATTAAACTATGTTATCCAAAATGACAAATCCTATGGTAGACAGAGAGTTATAGGATATCTTCAATAAAATTTTGCTTCCATCCCTACATGATTCCATCATGTTCAAGAATCTTACATCATTCACAGATTTGTGCTACACAGTAAAGGAAAGAAAAGTTAAGTTATTGGTAATGAGTAAGCTTAAGTTTACAACCAATTCAGATTCTAATACAAAGAATTCAATTAAGATGCCATATGAGGTGAGGGAAACTAATAATAAGAATGATCAAAAGTCTATAATACATGCAATTTTTGAGCCTACTCCATACATTGTCCTATCAGCTCTTCTAAGGAGATAATTTACTAATCTACCAGAAGATCCATATAAGGTCCTCAAAACATTATTGGAATGCAATGTCATATCTCTCCCTTCCATTAAAGAGGTTGATATGAATCTACCTCTTCCAAAAGGTTTTGATCAAAATGATTTTTAAGATTATCACAGGGCACTAGGCCACACTACTAACAAATGTATCAATTTGAGACACAAAATTAGGATTTGATAGATGAAAACATCATTGATGTGGACACACTAACATATCGTTCAAACGCATAATCAAGTGAAAGTAAAGCAATAAAAATATCTAACGATATTTTTCCTAAGTATATAGCTAATGAGACAATAAATACATTAGGCATGCATTATGCATATAATGCACACCCTCCACAAGATCTTACCATTCTCATGCAAAGGTAAAACATCCATTAAATGACATCATGGGTACCTACCATACCTCAGTGCTATCTAAGCCACCTATTAGACCCAAATTTTGTAATATATTCTAAGTATTTTTATCTATATGCACAAAGGTACAAAGGCATAGCATGAGTGTAGAAGACCATGGTGTGAGAGAAAATGACATATAAGAGATAAATAGGGGAGAATAATAGGGAATACTTGGACATGGACAATTTTTGTGAAATATAAGGAAAATAAGAATAAGGAGTGCAAGATGCAAGACTTGGAGAAGCACAAGAATAGGACAAGGGCACAAGAAGCAGAGGTAATTACAAAGCAGTTCATGGAAGTCTCAAAGATTAAAAGCTATGAAAATATAACACCAGATCATGGAGGAGGAGGAACACAAATGATAATATCTAGCATAGATACAATATATATGGATTATTGGAACTGATTCAAGAGGAACTTAATTGTAATAGCTCACCACGACTTCTTTCTTGAAATAGTTATTGGCTTGTCATCTTTAATGTATTAACGATGCAACTCAAGAAGGGGTTTGCTTATTTATAAATACCCATTTAGATTTGATTAGAAAGTGTTTTTAAATACAGATGTGTTATTGTTGTTAAGATAAAGATCTAGAGAGATTAAGTATTGAATAAAGTACTTTTTTAATCCTATCAAATGAGATCAATGGAACTAGTATTATGTGAATTTTGATGTGTTGAATCTATTTAGTGTTAATTCTACTTTATGATACTAGAGTACTTTCACTATGTGAATGCATTAAATGGTCAAATCTATAATTATGTTCATATTAATAATGATTAAATGTGTTGACTCAAGTGCCTAAGTAATATTTGTCCATTTACCATCACGTAATAGAACTAATTAGAATCATCCTAGGTTATGTGCCTCAAGTGAGCATGTGAGTCACTTATGTGATATGTTGACATGATAACATGTTGGATTATCCATTATTCTATGTGAATGACTAGTATTTAGTCATGTGGAACTAAGGATTGAAATACACCCAACATTTTGGTTCTATCATCAGGAACTATTGCATTTGTTAGCATGATGGTAGAATGATGTTCAAGTGAATATATTTAGAGACCATCGAGTTTTGGGGTGGTACCATAGAGGATAAATTTGTGCTTTAACATATTGAACTAGGAGTTTTTGTGTGCACATGGGTAGATCAACACTTGTATGATTATTTATATGCAACATTATTTATAGAATTACCCATTCACTTGCATGTTTTGATTTTAACATATGCACAAAATCATTCAATAAATTATGGATGTAAGGCCCCCTTGTTAGTAAAACATTAGACAAACTTAGCAAATTTTAAAGCTACTTAGACATGTGCAGTGTAGGTGTGGTGGAAGGGATCACTCAATAGCTAAATTTTAGAATACAATGTCTTTACATACTCTTATTCAGAGGAAGCACAATTTAACTTTATGAGAGAACCTTATGATAGGTATCTAAAATAATTTCCTTTAGAGATTAAGAAGCTTATGATTGATTATGGACTTGAGAACTTCACCATGGATGACTAAAATCTATCACACATGAGCATCATGACTGGTGGATAAATAGAGGGGTGTGTATTAGTATGGGATTGCTAGCATTGAATTTGAATAATGAGAATTAAATAAGCATAAGTATGATGAATCCAGGTGTAAGGATATGAGAGTTAATGATCCTAAAGGCAAACAAGAGGATACTAGAAGTGCTACAAGAATCTGTAAGAGGGTAGAAAGGCATGGTGAATACTCCCTAACCATAGATTCATGCCCTTTGCTGGCACAAGTACAAGTAGAAGAAGTAAGACAATCATTGATAACAAAACCCAATATAAATATGTAAAATTACCCCACCATAGTAAATGCTTGTGCATTTGAGTTTGATGGAATTCTTATTAGAAATTGGGATACTAAAAGTACAAAATCTAAAGTTGAACTTGAAACTAAAATCGTAGAGTAATATTTGGAAGTGCAAGATCAAAATAATAATTTACCATTAATTTATACCTTTATATTTCAATAAATACATGTGGCTTACCTTGGAAAGCTTGGTGTACCTAATCTAACTAGTGGGCAGACTATAGGCCCAATAATAAATAATTAACCTCCCCCAATGCCCATTATATCTAGTACACCTACTATTGGAGGAGGTACAAGAAGGAGTACTGGTAGAGGTTCTACTAGAGTTGAAGGATCAAGTGGTGACATGAGAGGCATTGGTGGACATTCACATTAGGGTTCAAGAGGAATTAGAAGAGCACCATAGAAAGGCCCACTACAACCACCCAATGTACCTATAATATACTATGAGATGGTACTTCACTTGCTTGAATATCAAGGTGTCAAAAATGCAATAGAACATGTTTACAAGTGTCAACTCATTGAGTGTAAGGTATAAATTCTTATTAACAAAAGGAAACTCAATTTACCACTACTTTATTACATCACACACACAAATTGTACTAAAAATATGATCCCCAATAAGCGGTTGTGACTTATGAATTATTAGAGATTGTTTTTCTTCAAGAATTTGATATCCTTGAATTTGAGCAGTAAAATATTGGTGCCTTAAAATATATCAATCAAGAGCTCACTGAGAGTGTGTGCATGTATGATGTGCATTTTAAAATGCTTCTTTTGAATCTATCATTTAAAATTAATCAGACATAACATGCCCAATTGTTTGTGGGAGGTTTATTACTTATGTTCTGATGAGCCTTATCTCACAAGACTTCTATTAAACTATGTGAGGCACAAGAATTCACCCTTCACACATAAGTTATGGTATGGAGGATGAGATCATTATGATGGCTTCTCAATTGGAGAATATTATGACCAATAATACTCACAACACCCACAATGGCTTGTGTTGTGTTGACTACGAAGGGGAAGGCCATAACAGTAACAATTATCCTTGAAGGAATGTTCATGAGGTATTGAAATAGTCCTATGATATTTGTAATGAAGATCATGATGTAAGGAGATATATTGTTTTATCATGCCTCCCAAGCTAAAGTTTCACTATATTTTAAAATATGTGATGCATATATGAATGATACCAATGATTTTTAGGTCATTAATGAGATTCATGAAGCAAGCTCATAAGGTACGCACCAAACTTACATTGTTAACAACCAAGAGGCTAATGGAGGTTGAGATTTTAGAGGCTAAGGGCATGGAAATGGATGCATAGGTGGTCATTTTCCATCTAGGATATGTTATAAGTGCAATTCTCTAAACCACTACCAGTATGACTACATAGTCTATCCAACCTGTGTCCTTCGTAAAAATGAACATCACTTGGAAGAATGTCTCAATTTGTATGTTGTCATTACTAAATAATGGAATGATAAGTGTGTTAATATGATGAATTGTAAAATCTACAAATACTCATTGAATACCATGCCCTACAACTCCACTAGCTAGACCTAATGTCAATATTACTACATGGAGTGGTGTTCATTCCCAACTAGTTTCAAATCCACCTATTAAAAAGGTTCATCATGAAGAGTCACATGCGCAACACTATCTCAATGTTCAGTGATAGAAAGAAGTGTTGCTCGACATAATGGCCTTAGTCTAGGAAATGTAAGGCAAAATTAATTTCTTCAAGGATAAGGATGCTAAAATGTGGGTCGAGATGCAAAGAGATACTATACATATAGACTCAGGGCATGATGAGTTTTGAGAATTATGCAAACTCTTCCTTAATAAAGACATCATTCCTCTCTTTAAGAATTGCTTATGACAATAAATGACAAATCCTTTGGAGGAATGTCATTTAAACCATGTGTGATGACAAGAGACCCATATTTAGGCCAAACCTATAATGTGATAAAGAGGTCATTTTCAATGTGTCCATTGATGGTTGGATGATCCATGACATCCTGGTAGACACTAGCATGAAGGTTAATGTTCTAACTAAAGATGCCTATAAATATATGGGGAGCCCCTATTTGTAACCCTCCCCACATGTCTTATTCATGTCCAATAAGACTCGCACATTACCCATAGGTGTTCTTAAGGATGTCAGTATCAACATCTTAGAAGTTGTGTTCAAGGGTAATTTCAAGGTAATCAAACTTGTTGAAGCTAATTACTTCCTTTATCTTTTGGGTTGACCTTGGTGTTATGCAAACAATGTTGACTTGCATTTCAAGAAGAGTTATATCAACTTTGAGAATGACATTCAACACAGTATCATAAAGACCAAGGACCCCCAATTTTGTAACCCATTGATTTTGATGAGGATGTTAATACAATATATAGCATTACTACTCAAGGACATGAAAATGTGGATCCTACACCTTATAATATCTTGTGATGGGAAGAGACTCAGTCTATTTATAACACTACCAGTGTTACTTGCAACCAATGGGCTCAAGGCATATATGATCTAACAAGGTACATCTATGGTTTCTTAGATATCTATCTAAGCTCCTTTCTAAATCTTTCTTAGCACCACAAAAATATTCACCTTATTGGTGGATCCCTGATGGTTGGACCACCCTTATAGTTAGACCAGACACTTAAGGTTTCATGGTCAAATGAAGGTCTAGACATACTTACAAAAGTTAGAGGCTTATTATGTTAATGACGATGAAAGGTGCTATGTGATCCAAATTTTATTTTAAGCAACAACTATGTGATGGTGGTCTACTCATCAACACCAATTAGATAAATGGGAAAAATATGTGTAACCATGCATAATCACTTCCACCATGATAATCGTGTTCATACCACCTTGAGTTATAGTGGTATTACTTCTATAGATGAACATATAACACAAAGTGAAATTCTTTGGTGTGCTGACAAAATATTTTTGCCATAATTTTTATGGTTACATGCATTCTATGGTACCTTGCTTGCCTAGGATTAGGCATGGTACATTCATTGAGAAATACATAGAGACACGAATACCTAGTAGCACATCAAACATGTTCTGCTTTCACCTTTGCATTTTCTTCACGATGAATAAATTTGAATTTGTCTCTACAAGTGATCCATTAGGTAGTTATGGGTGATCATGCACTAATTGAAGACCAAATATGGTACATTAATGGTGAAACTAAGGATAATTTGGCCATATTATAATAACTTGATACTCCTACCATGACTTAGTTAGAACTAGACTTCCAATCTGAATATGACCATCAAGAACAAATATAAAAAGGCAAACAAAAGGTTCTATACCAAGTTGATGAAGGTACCTATTTTATTCCTCTAGGGCCAACATTTGACCACTTAAATCTACATACAGAGTGTGGGGTGCATGATGTCAAAGATACAATATAGTCTGATCATAAATCATATTCTGCACCACTCAAAATGGTTTAACAGAACATTAGAATAGATGATGCATAATAACCATGATGGGGAATTACTAATTTGATGTTGAGATAACCAAAATCTTTAAACTTTTACATGAATACCAATATGTTTTTCTATGTGACTACATGGAAATGAAAGGAGTGCATCCATCATTGGGCAAAATTCACATCAATTTGGTTGAAGGTGCTTGACTGGTGAGGAAATGACCATATCAGATGAACCCAAATATGTGCACTCAGGTTAAAGAGGAAATCAAAAGAATTTTGCATGCTAGAGTTAAAATTCCCATTGATGATTCTGAATGGGTTAGTCTTGTGGTGATCAGCATCAATAAATATGGTCACATTTGAATTTGTGTGGACTAAAAGCTAATCAATTTTTTATGTGTAATAGACCCTTTCCCAATGCCTTTCACTAAGGAAATTTTGGAGGGTGTTGTTGGGTGTGAGATCTACACATTCACCAATGGACTTTATGGATATCACCAAGTCCAAATTACTGAAGAAGACAAGGCAAAGACAACCTTTACAATAGAATGGGGTTATTTTTGATACAATGTTATGAATTTTTGCCTTAATAATTTATTATCTATGTTATCATGCATTATGGTGGAAGCTTTCAAGGATTTCACCCATAAATTCCTTTAAGTGTACTTGGATGACTAAACTGTGTATGTTTTAGTGCATGACCATTGTGATAATATGTGCCTCATTCTCAAATGTTATCATTAGCTTTAGATTTACTTGAATCAAATGAAGTGCATCTTTTCCAGACCATTTGGGATTCTTTTGGAACATATTATTTATTGGGATGGACTATTGGTGGATCCATCTAAAATTGTAGTCATTGTCCAATTCCCAATGCCAACCACTCAATGTGAGGTATGTGCCTTCTTAGGTCACATAAGGTACTATCAGATGTTCATTTAGGTTTATTCTAAAATATTCACCTTGATGGAAGAAATACTCAAGAATAATGGCCTATTATTATGAATAGCTCAACATTAGAAAGCATTAGAAGCCCTAAAAGAGAAATTGATGACTACATCCATTCTCTAATTCTTGAACTAGAACCAGCCATTATTATGCATGTCGATGCTTTAGGCATGGTAGTAGGTGTTATCATATCACAAACTAGAGAGGGAAACCTTGATCATCCTATTTATTTTACTTGTCAGAAACTCACAACAATAGAACACAACTACTCTATGATAAACCATGAGGCCTTGTCTATGGTTTATGCGCTTTAAAAGTTTTGCCAATAATTGTTGGTAGCCTCATTTATCTTCTACATAGATCATGAAACACTCAATTATTTGGTAAATAAATCAATATTGCATGGGTGCATCTATTGATGGATTGTCCTCTTCCAAGAGTTCTAGTTTTATGTGGTTGTTAAACCAAGAAAAATTAATTTTGGTCTAGACCACCTCTCATGTGTTCAATATAATGAACTAGCATGTGCCATAGAGGATGATTTACTTAATTTAAAAAAATTTCAAGTTATGGGTGTGCCCATAGAATTATATAAAATTATGGATTTTCTTACGATAGGCTTTGCATCAGACAATCGTACCATGTAATAGAAAAAGTAATTAGTTATACATATTTCCCTTTTTTAGCTTATTAGCAAGGACCTGTACAAACTAAGTCAGGATGAAGTAATATGAAGGTGCATAATGTAGTAAAAATGTGCAAAATTCCTTCAACAGGTCCACGAGGACATCACAAGAGGACATTATCCTAGTGATGCAATAGTAAAAAAAGATCTACTAGTTATATTATGGTGTCCCACCATATTCAAAGATGTCAAAGCTTATGCACATTAATGTGATATATTTGAGTGTGTAAGCAAACCAAACTGAAGAGATTTTATGCCTCTTCATCTAATACTTTCTCATGATCCATTTTAGAAATGGAATATTGGTTTCATTGGGCCCATTCAACTGGTTTTGCAATATATTGGTGCGTGATACATCATTACTACCACAGACTATCTCACACACTAGGCTAAAGCAATGCCCACATGCGATTATATTATTATGACCATCACCATATTTCTATAGGAAAATATCATCATAAGTAATAGATGCCCTTTAATTTTAACAAGTGATTGTGGCACTCACTTCCTCAATGGAATAATGTGTATCCTCTTAGTTGAGTTCATGATTATGTACCATAAAACCATGCCATACCACCCTCAAACTGGTAGCACAACTAAAACATTCAACAAGATTCTAGGTAACACACTAACCAAGATTTTTAATATTGTTTGCACTAATTGGGAAGATCAAGCTTCCACCATATTATGGGTATATCAGACCACAAACAAAAGTTTGAACAATAGTTTTCCTTTTAGTCTTATCTTTGGAGCTGAAACAGTTTTACCAATAGAGTTCCTTGTGCCTTCTTTGATTATTATGCACATTGGTAGATTAGATGATGGAGAGTGCCTAAAATCATGCCTAGATGCTCTAATTTAGTTGGATGAAATTTGATTTATTTCACTCTAGATACAAGGAGTTGAGAAGTAAAAACAAAAATCCTAGAATGATCGACATATCAAAACCAAAGTTTTTCATCCTAGTACGCATGTCTTAGTCTATGATTCAAATTTTGTATACCATTGAGATAAACTATGGATCTAGTGGGATATTTTATATATTTTTCATGTTATCCATCCAACATGCATTTATAAATTAAAAATATTGGATGCCGAATTCCTACCAAGCTATTTCAATGGTAGTCAGCTTTAGCCCTACCATTCTATGTAATTCTTCACTTCATTGAATAAGGCATTTGCCACTAGGTTAGTCTATAATTTTATTCCATTTTTCAAATAAGCATCACATTGGTTATGTGACTTTTTATACTTGGTTTGACATTTTTTGATACTCGTTGGTATTTTGTACTTTCTCTTTCTTTCTTAACATGAATTTTACAAAGTTATGATGTGGAGGACCATGCACAAATTTTAATATTGGGTAGGTTTTAAGGATGGATAAGCTTCATAAGATAAAATCAAACAAGAGAAGGCATGTAGAGGAGGTACATGAAGAAATTGTGTAAAGGAAGTGCTTAGAGGAGGCATGTGAATAAAGTGTCTAAATGAAGCATGTAGAGAAGATACATAGAGGAGGCATATAAAGGAAATGATGGAAAATCATGTGATATCAGAAAGCTTAGAAGACAATGGGGTGCAAAAAATATGGTGTATAAGGGATGCATACAAAAGGTAGTATGAGGTGCACAAGATATGGCATATGACCCAAGTAAGTATAATGAAGATGACAAAGGAAATATCATTATAAAAAATGGGTTAAAGTAGAAAAGGCAGTTTCTCATAAAGAGAATGGAAATTTTGAATTACTAAAGCTAACATGCACTTCAAGAAAGATGCAACAACTCAAAAAATATGAGACATGCATATATTAATGATAGAGTGGTATAATTGGAAATCATTCTAAATAGACACAAAGGCAATCCATTTAAAACATTATATGGTTGAAGTGGTGGATGGCGATGTGGAAGAATTAATGTGAAAATTTGGGGTAGACTATAAAAGACAGATATACCTTCCATTTTTCATTTTATTAAAAACCTATATGCCATTGTAGATCTCAAAAAAATCATGATAAGCAACAATAAAAGATGATTACGTAGTGTTTTAGTAACAAAATGTAAAGCAAAGATTATGGTAAAGAGCGTTCAACAAAATAAGTGGTAAAGTGTCCATAAGAGTGGGTGTGAGAAAGTTCTAGGTTATAGGCATCAAATCTACCATTAGAGGAGGTTAAAATAGTAAGTCAAAGCATTTCAAGTCTAGAGGAAAAGGAATCAAAATGTATGCATTCATGATAGTTGATCAACCATGCGTTAAACTTTGAGGACACTGATCAAAACCATTAAAACCATTACCAGCCATTCCCCAAGTAGAAGAATATGAGGGCATGAAAGAAACAAGTCATGTATATATCCAAAAAGAAATATCTAGTGAACATGATGTGTGAGACACAGACCCCACAAAGCTAGAGGAAGGGACATCTAGTGGAAAGGCACCAAAAATGGTGCATGTAGGAAAGAAAAATACTACCACACCATTGCCCTCTTCCTTTTTTATTAAATAAATGCAATACCCAATATAATTTTATGTGCGGGTGATTAGGAGTCAAATTTTTCCACTTATTAAGTCCTTTATTACAATCACCAACAACCAAGAAATGAAATCAACTTACAACATGACTATCAGGTGGAGCCCCAAAACACCAGGAATAAGATCACCTATGATATTATGGTCTAAAAATTATTATAGGATGTGAGGGTGATCCAACTCTCTCAACTTCCTTATTTTGGGAAACCACATGAGGTGGTTTTCTTCCTAACTTCATGCAATCATGAAGACTACCTCTACTTTTTTGGGCACATGATGAGAATTACCCCTAAGTAGATCAATAAAGTAATGGGGTTGCTTTGTTTTGAGTTGATGTTAGTGTAGATCTTGAGGATCAAGAGGCAATAGATAAAATGGTGGTGATGTTTTAATATAAAAAGGAAGGCCATGCCATGTACATCATCAACCTAATAGACCTCATAATTTAAGTGGATATACACTTGGCCATGACCAACCTCGGAGGTGTGGATAGGTGGAAAGAGGTGGATATGTCCTACCTCTATGTCACCAACCAAATTTCCAAGGGAACAAAATATAATTACTCCCTATACTTTATCAAAAAAATTGAGTAGGATGTTCAGAGGGTACATCTCTGCCTAACCATAAGTTCCCTTGGGGCATAATTTTGCTACCAGTGGTTTTTGATGAAATTGTCATCCTAAAGTATTTTGGTAAGGAACTAAATTGGGTGTACCTGCCAAATCATAAATCCCCTCCTAAATATTCAAAAAAATTAGGTGTCCCAGTGCCATCACACCCTCCTACAAAGCAAAGGTGAAGGGTTGGTTTGATGACATGAAGTAGGCATTTGGAAATGAATGGTGCATACCCAAGGAGTTTCCTATGTAGATGGAAACCTATGTTACATTTTTTGTAAAGTAACATTACTCCCTTGTGTGAATCTAGATGGCAAGAACTGACAACTTGTCACCATGGCTCAAGTTGCCCTATGCATTCACTACCAGATATTTCATGGACTTTGTTAATCAAATTGAGGATATGCACCCTATAAATATTGATGTGAATAAGATTGATGTTGAGATACACACTCTTCATAATATTTATGTCTACCCAAGGAGGCATGCATATGTAGAGAAAGACTAAATTGATAAAATCAATATTAACCCCTACAAACTAGTTGTGCAAGGGCAAATCTAGGTGATTTTCTATATGTTCATGCCTAGAAAGAGATCATTTGGAGGCTAAGAGGTGGAAAATGAACCTCTCCCCTCTCCACCAAAAACATGTGCAAAATAAAAGTCATAAATGAAAGAAAATAAGCCAAGACCAAAGGCTACCAGCTCAAGTAGGGTGCAGGAGCAACCCAAGACTGAGACTAAATGACAAAGGTAAACCCCATCACCAACAAGTGCTATGGGGATACCTTATGAATAAAAAGATGTTACTTCACATCTATCTACATAGGTAGATCCTAAGAAGGAAGCACCCCAAGTGGTGATTATGGACATAGGTGAGGCATCTCTAGATGCACACCCTACAAAGGAACCCATTCTTGAGCCCAACCAAGAATAACCTATTGGATTGAACAAATAAAAACCTACTGATGAACATCAAATGGATGTTGAAAGTATAAAACTTGAATAAGCAGAAAGAGGGGAAGGCCCCAACATAGAGGACCTTAGCACTGGTACCAGCAAATAAGGGGAAAAGAGTCTTGAAATGATTGATTTAGAGTGTGACCCACAAAATGGCAAGAAACCTATGAAGTAGGCATATCAATAGCAATAGACAAATTAAGAAATCATATTCACACTGTGTTTATACAAGACACACTGAACAAGCAATTGTATTTTTGGGGTCATTTCCCTAAGCATGAGTCCACAGAATGAACTCAACATGAGATGTATTTTTTAATGGAAGCATATCACAATGAATAATGGTTTGATCTTCCCAAGGATAACATAAACATAAGCCTAGAGGTGGATGGTGTTCTAGACACACTTTGGGTAAGTCCCATGAATTGTTTTCCATTGCAAGCAAGTGTATCCCTCATCAAGTTTGTCTAGAGGTTTCTAGGCAAAACATTCTCAATAGTCATGACATGGGCTAGATTCACTACAGACATTAGGAGGTCATCAAACTATATCAATAAGATCATGAAACAAGGTGCAAGATCAAATAATAATTTGAATAACTCAAGCCCCAACTAGATGCATCCAAAGTAGGCCAACTTGGGACCTTGGGCCTTTACAAAACAATTTTGAGAAGTGAACCAACACTCACAAATGTAGTTCCCATTAGTGATGAAGTAATTAATAAATTAAATATGTTCATGGACCTTTTCTTGAAGAAATGTAAAAATATAATGGATCCTAAATAGGAGAGACTATAGGCCACCATGCAGTTCACTGAAGCCATGGATGTCTATGGTGAATTTTTAAATAAATTAAGCACCATTATTCCCATCGTTGATGGGTTTTTGTCAACTTAGCATGGCCAAATAAAATTTTATAAGTAAAACTACTACCTAAGGAACAACAGTGCTAATAATTGGCTAAGAACACTCTAAGCATCAAGGATAGGGCCCAACATGCAAAAGTGTTTCAAGATGTTGAGGAATTAGAAAAATAAATAAGCACCCATTGATAATAGCTTAATGATATTTTATTAGTGCTTTGAGGACAAGGTTTGATAGAGGTCAACACATTCAAGGATGCTCACAAAGTTGCAACCACTCAACTTGAGACTTTGATAATACAAGCAAATACTTTTTTAGAGTAGCCCAAGGACATGAAGCAATTGAAAGGTAAAGTGGAAGTTGTTGATTCCAATATTTAGACAACCCTTAATTAGTGGGAGGATATTAAGAACAAATTACAAGAGGTAGATCCCACATTTTTGTCAACTGAGGAAACTATTGTATATTCCAAGGTGGACTATCAGTTTAATTTGGGGTAAATGTTAGACCCAAATTTTGTGATATATTCTAAGTATTTTTTTATCCATAATCATAGAGATACAAGGCTACATGATGAGCATGGAAGACCATGACACAAGAGATGACAATGCATAAGAGATAAATAGGGGAGAACAATGCCAAAGACCTTGGCATGGATGAGTTTAGTGAAATATAAGGAAATAGAGAATAAGGAAAGCAAGGCATAGAACATGGAAAAGCACAAGAATAGGACAAGGGTATAAGAAGAGAAGGTAGTTACAAAATAGTTTTTGAAATTATCAAATATTAATGGGAGCACAAATCTAACACCAGCTCATGGAAGAGGAGGAACACAAACAAAAATATCTAGCATAGAGATTATATGGGGGTTATTGGGCCTAATTCAAGAAGAACTTAATTCTAACAGCTCACCATGACTTCTTTCATGAAATAGTCATTGGCTTATCATCTTTAGTGTATTAATGATGCAACCTAAGAATATGTTTGCTTATGTATAAATACCCCTTTATCTTTGATTATAAAGTGTTGTTGAATGTAGATGTATTTTTCTCATCAAGATAGAGATATAGAGAGAATATGTACTAAATAAAGTACCTTTGTAATCCTATCAAATCAGATAAATGGAACTAGTATTATGTGAACCTTGATGTGTTGAATCCATTCAGTGTTATTTATGCTTTATGATACTCAAGTATTTGCATTGTGTGAATGTGTTAAATGGTCAACTCTAAAATGATGTTTGAATAACAATGATTAAATATGTTGACTCAAATGCCTAAGTAATATTTGTCCATTTACCATCATGTAGTAGAACTGATGGGAACCGACTTAGGTGCATGCCTCAAGAGAGAACATGAGGTTAATCATGTGATATGCTAGTGTGCTAGCATGTTGGCTTATCCATTCCTCTAGGCATGCAACTAGTACTTAGTCATGTGAAACTGAGGATAAAAAGAAACCCAACACCACCCATCACATTTTTAGAGCATGACATAGTAGATGATGACCTAAATTTACATTATTTATTCATTTGATCTCACATTAATCACCAAATTATTTAGAGTGTCATAATTGATAATGATTCAAGTGTGACTATGTGTACAATCACACTTCTCTATCATCTTGGACATATAGACTAGGATTTTCTTCCTACCACCATGGTCATAAAAGGATCAATGGTCATATTCATAGATCTATTAGCAGGATTACATTACCATTATAAGTTGGTCTTACACATGTGGTAACTCAATTCACAATAGTACACAATGTAGGGGTCTTCAATATGTTATTGGGGTGCCCTTAGATTTAGTAAATCTGCACAATTCCTTACAAAACTCATAAATGCTTAAAGTATGTATATGTTAATGAGGTCATCACAATTTTGGGTATATATATGCACATAAATTAGCACATAATAATATATGCACTTGACTCCCCAAGGTTTGGTTGAGGCAACTGATGTAATGGATGGACTAGGGGTTTGGTTTATTGTTGGGTGGAATGGGATTTGGGATAGGTGATCGAAATGAGTTCTCTAAGTCCCTTTATTCTCTGATATCATAAAAAAGTAGAGTTCTTGGTCAATAATATGCTCATAAAAATGAGGGAGATTCAGTTGAATGACTTACAGGAGAATATATACCATGTTTGGTTGATTATACTCGACCAATGTCATCCACTAAGTTTGAATGATATAAGACAAGGCTAGACCTCAGGAAAAGAAGATGGAATGGATGGGTGACTAAGCTTGGATGACATTATATTGATGTCTCTTATTTTTTGGTAAGATGATGATAGGTGGATCAGGGATGTGATCTTATTATCCTAAGGTGACCAAGGACTCTATGATGAGGTCAGGGATTAGAGTGGATTGAAATATCTCACATCTCAACTCAGTACTAATGTCAAACTATGTAACAATGGTGGGACTAGGTACTCAAAATTTCAGTAATAAATCATGTTGGGTAAGACCTGGTGTCTCAAGAAGGGTCATCTGAAAGAGACTCGACAAAAACCATGGAAAAGGGTATGAGCTTTTTTAGGCAATGGCTTGTAAACTGTGCTTGTTTTAATGTTAAAGCAAGGCTTGTTATGTGGAGTGCGGATGGATAAGGATTTTGGTAGATGTTTTTGCTTACATGAATTTATCATGTCTTTTGGTAGATGTATTACATTTTCTTGCATAAAATTGGAAAGGATATTGGTATGGCTTACATGGAATAACAAGGCTCTTGACATTGGTTAATTTTATTATTTTTAGAATTTTCTTGGTTTTTGATAAATGAATACTTTCTTGATAAAAGTAAAGTGTTGAAAGTGAAGGATAAAATAATTGAAATTAAATGAAATCAAAACTATTTTTCTATCCTTTTCAATGTTTGAGATGCATGCAATAGAAGAGAGAAGAAACCTATGTTATCATGCAAGATGTTGATTTTTCCCTAGATCTATTTGTATGCAAGGTAGATGAAATATTTTTGTTTATTTTGATTCTTTTGTATGGATTATGTTAAATGTGTAAATTAAATATATGTATTTAATTTATGTGAGAGAAGATATGATATATAACAACATCAACAAAGCAATTTACACCAATATTCTTATTCCTAAATAAACTAGGCTAGATTTTCAACATTTCTAATTTGTCATAAGAAAATAAAAAAGTTTTTAACCCTTTAAAATAAATAGGACCGATAATCTACCACTCTTAAATATGCACTTATGGTTATTTGTGTTTCCTATATTTGTTTAGATGGTTGTTTAAAATGCAAAGGAATTGTTTAGATCTTGAAAAGTAAAGTTATGTTATCTAGAAATGGAGATTTATTAAGGTCTTTTTTAGGATGATTGACTAGGTGTATTGTTGATTTGAAAGGAAACTAAGTTGTTAAAATACAAGCATAAACCAAAACTAACTATGTTTTTGTAGCTAATACAAATGAATAGAAATAGATCTATTTCACTATTAAATTTTCTTCTTTTCTCTTTTATTAAAAATTAATATAATCATAGTTAAAATTTATAATAAATATTATCTAAAAAATAAAAACAAATGCTGGAAATTAAAATAAACCCCAACCTGATTATGGAATAAATAAGTTGAAGTACATGTAGTGTGTTAATATAAGAATCCTCAACATGCTAGCTCTATATGCTCTTGAACAAGTTCTAAAAACTCTCTAGTTGGATGATATACAAACTCTATGACAAGATGAAAATGGGGGAGCAGGGGGGATACATAATCCACAAATGCAGAGCAGCTAAACTAGGGTTGGCTAATGCCTTGGCTTGCAAAGTCTGAGTTGCTTTCACCAAGAACACTTATTCACTTGCAACTATGTATTCGACTCAAAAATAATAGAGGTTGAATCTTTTGGAAATTTTAGCAATGTTTTAGTTGCAAAATATTCTCAATAACAACTTCTATTGATAATTTTTAGTTCTAAAATTAGGTCAAAATTGACTTTCTTATAGGAAGAGAATGGAGTTTGCATGGAGTTTAACTAAGTGTGATGGTGAATTCAACTTGAGATGGACTAAATAAGTCTAACATTAGGAAATTGAGTGAGTTGGGCATGATTAGGAGTGAACATAAGGTGACAAGAACATGAAACATGAAGCTATTTCTACACAATGCATGAAAACTAAAGTTACAAAGCTAATTTTGGAAGGCATTTCCACTGTGACGTAACCGCTACTTTATGTAGGGGTGGTTTCAAAACCAATGATTAACATGACACAACAACCACAATTTTAATGCATAACCTCCTTCTTATGTCAAAATTTCCTCCTATATTATAAAACCTCCATGGTGGTTACACAATATAAAGGGCAATTCTAAAAAAAAGAAGGGTGGTTTTGTACTTAGGGCAACGGTTCCATCACACATGATAATTTTTAAAATAAGGAAATAATTACATAGAAAGGTCTGAGCCAAAGGGATTGAAAGGGGTCAAGGGATAAATATGAATACATAAGGAGGTAATAAAGCTAGAGAGTTTCTTGTGGGGTACAAAACAAGAGGTCATTACATCATCATGGTATTTGTATTAGAAATGTCACATCATATAAATTTTAGGTGCATGCATATTTACCCATGGGAGGATGCCTTGTCATGAATTGGCAAGGTGTAGTCCTGAGTAAGGCATTTGAAAAGGAAATAAGAGGCTATAAATACATACCTTACCTAAATATATGAATGAAGCCTATCGAGACTCCACACAACCTACATATGGAAGACAATATTCAAGTGCAATCTGAAACAAAAGTAAAATTAGGCTATATAATCAAAACATGGGAATAATAAGTCCCATATATGTGGGGAATATTATAAAACCCAAACCATTCTATCAAGGGATTGAACCTGGTGTCAAGATATATGTACCTATAGAATTATATAAAATGCTACAAAAGATAGGAATGTCATTAAAACATTAGTGATAAAACATTGATTTACAACACCCAGGAAAGATAACACACACACACACACACACACACACACACACACACACATATTCATGGGAATAAACACTAACATGAAAAATTATGCCAAAAATAGAAAATTTTTGAATCAAAATGACTAGTTTGGGGCCCAATATATTCAAAAACTTGTCAAAATAATTCATTTGAGCCACTTGCATTGAAGGAGATTTTTGAGCTCTGGATTGATAGTGACCATTGTGGGTTTGGATGTACTCATTGGAGAGACAATGATGAGAGGATGGTGAATATACCAATGCAAGGCATGATGGTGCACAATTAGGTCTATTTTTGGTAGCTTTTATTTTTTTCCCCAATTTTGAAAACTTGTTTAAAAAGTGGTTAAAATCCATTCAAAATTGATTTTTTATATTCATGATCATTGTTGGGGGATAGGTTATAGATTCATAGGATTTGTTGAAGTTTAGGTAATTTTTAATGGGTTTAGGGGGGTTTTGAGGAAACCATAGGTGGTGGGTAGAACCGCTACTCAGTTACAAAACCATTGCTTATTGCAGGGGTGGTTTTATAACCATCATAGCAAGTGTGTAACTACCTTGATATAGTTACAGTGTCACCTCTTTGAGGTAGTTATATTGTTGCCATAGGGAAATTTTGTAACTGTCTTAGGGTGGTTTCGTAACTACCCCTTGAAAATAGGGGCAATTCTGGGAGAGTAGATGAATGTTGGGTTATTTTCCTTTAGTTTAGCATGAATTTTTCTAGTGACATGCTCAAAGAGGATAGGAATTTCAAATAGCTAACATGATGGCATATCACATGAGAAATGGTCTCACATGCTCACCTAAAGTGCGTAGCTTAAGACTAGTTCCCATCAGTTCTATTGCATGATGATGTATACATTAGAATTTCTATACCAAGGTGTTTGAATAAGCACTTAGTTATAAATAGATATATTATAAGTAAAGTTAATTGTAATAATATGCTCATTCCACACCTAATCTATTTATTACAAGAAGAGAGATAGGTGCAAAAGAAAAGAGTAGTATTACCATTAGTTCCATAACAATTTTACAAGTGGTATTTCAACAACACAAGTATTCCATCTTATAATATATCAATGAGCACTATACCCAAGTCTTAATGCACATCAAGAACATGAATAAGCTCAATATTATCATTATAATAACAACAAAAACCACCTTTTAAGTAAAACTAGGGTTATTTATACGTGGTTTTAACATGATCATTTAGTTACAATATTAATATGTAAGTAATGGCTTACCAAAAATCATTAAAAATAATAAGTTGTGAGAAGCTATTACAATGAATTCCTACTGATTCAAGATTAACTACCCCTATATACCCACTCTATTCTAAATATTCGATGTCATGCTTCTATCTTCTTATAGGCTAGTGTTAGATTTGTGCTTGAATATTTTCCTCTAATGCTCATGTATACCATTTCTTAACCATATTTTCCTTTTGTGCCCTTGTCCAAATCATATGCTATTTTACTAAGTCTTGTGTCCTCAGTAACTCTATGTTTATTGCATATTCATTCTTCACAAATTACTTCTCCCATACCAAGGCCTCCTATGCCTTGTCTCTCCTATGCTTAGGTTTACTTCTACACCAATCTCTACCAAAAGTACTTAAAATAAATTGATACAAATTTTGAGGTCCAACTTCACCCCACACTAAGTCAATATTCTATCCCAGACTATGCACCATCCTTAGGTCCCTTACATACCAAAAAATTAGGTCATGTTTTCTCAACTTGATGCTTAACATCCTCCCAATAATTTAAAGTAGTTTGCAGCGTGGAGGTATTTCTCCAACCTAACCCTTTGGCCATTTTGTCTCCTTGGGTTGTTTCAGAGAGCCACCCTCTATAATTGTCAAAATCTCAAGTGAAGTAGTGGATTCCTTATAGATGTCCTTAAACAACCTGACCTCTATCAAAACTTGTCCTTGAGGTGTCACAAAACTAGTACTGAGATCTTGGTAGTGAGCACTAATTTTATTTTCTAGTGCCTCCACATCTTAGAATTCTTTGGCATGCTACACTCTATCCTTTATTGTTAATACATTCTAATAAAATATTAGTGTTTGTGTTATTTAAATTGAAGCCTAACTTCTAAAAATTTAGTGGGCCATGCCAACTTAACAAAAACCCCATCAGCTATGGGAGCTGTGGTACCCACTCAGGCTAAAAACCTCTTACATGCTTCTATGGATTTTGCAAACTGCTCTATAACATAAGTCTGCTTTTGTTAGGGATTCACCTAGTCTTTACATTTTTTCAATAAAATATCTATCAAGGTCTCCAACTTGTCAATATATTTTCCTGTAAGTAGGATCCCATTGGCAAGTGTTGGATCTTGTTGTATAATTGATTTGTAGAGTTTTAAAGTCTTCACTCGAGATGTTTTTGTTTCTTCCTGCTAGCTCTTGAGCTCATCTAATTATTGTTCAAGCCTTATTATTTGAGCACATTCATGTTGGTAAAATGTAATTACCTCTTGTTAATTTTATTGAAGTTGGCCAACATCATAACCCTATAGAGCATTTTGCCTTATGGCTGTGAGATCCAACTTGATGAGGGTTGTGCCTATTTGGGCTGGTAAACAGTATCGAGGATCCACCTAGAATGCCTTTGAAATATCCACCCATCTAGCATCAAATGAATGTTAGCCATTAAAAGATATAAGTGGTGTTCTTCATTAAAAATATCCATATAAAAAGAGAGTTCTCACCGAGTCTAGTTAGAAGAGTCTTCCTCAGGAAAATATTCACACATGTGCAATTCTTCTTTAGGAATTTATATTAGAGTAACCACAAATGGTAAGGGTATCACCTTTATTTCCTTATTGTTTTATAGATTCTTTAGTAGGTCCCTTCTCCTTATTTGGATCGTACTCAAGGTCTCAATGTCTGGATCAATCTTTTGGTCACTCAGGCTAGCATCCTGGTCACTAACACCTATAGTTGTTCTTTTATCTTCCCCCTCTTCAGCAATGGGACTTTCAATGTCCATTTGTGCATCATCAGGGGAAAGTTATCCTTGTTTCTCTAGGGTTTCCTCCTTTGGCTTGGGGATTAATTCCTTAGGTTATTTTTTAGGTGATACCTTAATATTTGCCACCCTTTGTTCAGATACCCCAACACTTGGTGCCAAGTGCTCCTATTTTGAAGGAATAGTGCTCTATTGGGTGATATAAAGACCCTTTTTTCTTATCATGTCGGCATCCCTTGATATTTTAGAGGTTATCAAGCCATATTTTTCCACTTAGGTTTCTCCTCTGGTGTGCTTCCAGTGGTATTAGGCCTTGGCCTCTTCTCTTGCCTACATTGCCTTCTTTACATTGTTATTTTTGGTTGTAAGGGAAAGGTTTATTTGGGAGCCTCATGGCTTCCTGAAGCCATATTCTTAGGCTTGATAATATAATACAACACATAAATATGACCCCCAATGAGAATCTAGTGCACACGGATATCAGTAATATTTATTTCATTCTTCTCCCTATATTCCTTATTTCTAAGGTGGACATACAATTGTCAAAGAGTATGAGTTTCATCATCAATTTTATCACCTTAAATACACACCTTGAGCACATTAGTAATAGGATTCATGGCATTTTTGAAGTTCCCTGTGTTAAAAGCATATGGCAATTTTAACCACCCAAACAAGTTATCCATGTGTTCCATCTAGATGCGCATGAGTGAATAATGTTACATCAAAGTAAATTGGGCTTAAGTTCCCATTTATGTAGGTAACTCTTTAGGGATGCAAAATTCATTTATTAATGCTTCCTTTATCCCTTCAAACCATCATTTCATATTTAGTTTGTGGGAAATGGAGATGGTGCCTGGACATGTGAATTATTAGAACCATTCTATAGGGGACTTGTTTTTGGTGGGTACACCTACTTTAGCTCTTTACTGACATATCTATAATTCCAATCTCATCAAAAACTAAGAAAATAAGAATCACACCCCAAGGAAATTTATGATTTGGAAGGCGATGGGCCTTCTTAACATCCTCTACAATATTTTACATGAAATATAAGGCATAATTATACTTTCCCCCTGAGCCATCTAACCTGCCACATAGAGGTGTGTCATGTCAACCTATTTTCATTTGTCCCTACCCTAAATATTGGTCATTTTCAAATGTGAAACTACCTGAATGGTGGGATCCAAGAGGCTATAAATGTAAATTGTGTGACACTCATTTTTATAGTCTTCCTAATCCATATTAACATCAACACCTAAACATTGTAACCCTAATACTTTTATAACCCATTGGGTAGTGATTTATATCATGTGCCCTATAAAGTTTAAATAATCCTCATGGATATGTGAGACCAAAAATCTCACTACTTCCATGGGCTTCCCAAAATAAGGCAAGTCAAAAAGTTAGAATATCATGACATCATTCAATTAATTGAATAAATTGAGGTCATAGGTGACCTCATTCCTTGTGTCCTAGCACTCAACTCTTTAGTCACACTACAAGTCTCCCTCAATTTTGGGCTGATAGTGGCTTGAGTCTAACACTTGACAAGAGGACACCTTGGACTCCTAATTTTCACAATGCATGACCGACTCGAGTATTGCATTTTTTTAATTAAAAAAAGGGTGAAGGTGGTTTTGTATATTGTTCCTCCTCCCCTCACATGCCATTGTTAGTTCCTTCTTGTTATAAGTCTATGGTTCTTGCTATTCCACATTCTCTACTTCTGCACTAGACTCATTGCAAGCTTCATCTCAGATCAGAATAAGACATCCTCATGCACCTTCATACTCTTCCTCTTCATGAATTATAGGAAAATTATCACTTTAATGGGCCTTATACTTTGGTTTCATCACCCTTCAAGGATCCTGAATGTTGAGGCATAATCATCCAAGTCTCCTAAATGAATACATGTTTCCTAGTTTGAACTTCCTCGACCTTCTTGCTTAAGCATCCTCTATTGGAGAACGTTGATACCTATAAACTATAATTCTCTCAAAAACATTCCTACAATCATAATTTCACTCTTTTCTCCATTCATGATTGTCACCTCACGTTTTATATTCAAAGTTTTCACTTCAATTTGATGAACAATCCTTCTGGTGCTTAAAAATGCTTCTCTTGGGCTCTATAAATTGAAAAAAATCAATAATAAAGTGTTAAAATATGGACCTTATAACCTTACATATACTTGAGGACTTGCACACATTTACTCTCCCATACCTTCATCCATCACTTCAGTCATTAATTACCTCAAACAGTATGCCACAATATCCATTTGGCATGCTTGCCATTATGTTTAACACTTTGTCAACTTAATAAACTTATCCCATCTTCATGATTGTCTTTTAGTGCACACAAACTATAAAAATATTTAAAATTATATTCTCAAGGGTGGGAACCACTTTTTCCCTCCTAACCCACTTTTAGCGGATTTTCCTTTGTCATTCTTTTTCCACATTTCTAGTGATGCGTCGCTTCCTACATGTTTTATTACCCTTATGTGTTTTCACTTACATACCCATCATGTATGTATTTCCCCCATGCTTTCCCTTGTGTGCCCATCATGTGTGTTACTTTTCACCTATGCATTGTGTACCTCTTATGTGCATGATTCCTTACAACTTTTAATTTACACAATTTAGCTTTACTTTATTCATCTTGAAACTTACCCCACACTAAAATATTGTTGTAGTCCTCGATAGGCATGATCAAAATCAAAATAAAAGAAAACCATGTCATGAAACAAACCTAAACAAAAGGCACACAAATAATGTGATGCTTTATTGGAGAACAAATAAAAAACCCAAGCTAATTGACTGGTATACACCTTATTGACAAAATTTGAGATATTACAGGGAATGATAGGACCAAAGCCAACTACCATTAAAAAGACATAGAATAAATTGGCCATCTAACCATCTTAACTTGCATGTACCTGTGGGATAAATTTTATGAATGGTGAACAAACCATACTAAAGTACCCTAAGTTTACCTAATTGGCACATGAACTTGGAATCATAGACCAAGATATGCATGCTAGGAGAAAAAGTTTTGTTTTTGAGATGTCTATCATGTCAAGCTTTATACTTCTATTTTTTAACTCCTTGACTCCAATGTGCAAGAAAGCATGCTTCATCTAATTATAATGAAACATCAAGGTATGATTTTAGATATTATTTATCATCTAGTTGGCCAATGCATGTAAAACATAAATAAGGAATAAGGTGTGAACAAGGAATACATAGAGGGGAGTTTAGTCTAGTGTTAATCCAATAAAATAAATAAAAATAACATGCTAAAATATTAACACCTCTAGCCTACACACTAGGGAGAGGATAAGTAACAAACATATAAATGAAATCACAACTAGAACATAAAATAAATCACTATTTTTCCGTAGAACTTCAAATGGTTTTTTGAAGTGGCTTGCTCAGTTTGTGTTCCAAGAAGTCTTTGACAGTGAAGCATTATTTGCTTCTTCTCTCCTTGGCACCTTGGCTTGGTTGTTTGGCTTATGATTTTGACATGGTATCATTACTTTCAAACCTTATCTCTCTCCAAATTAGCATTATAACTTTGGCTTATGAGATATTATAAATCAATAAGTATGGCCTTGTATTTATAGCCTCAAAAGTTAACTCTAACCCAAGGTGAGTTAAGATTGAGTTTAAACATGGAATGGGTTCAAACTAACCCTAGGTGAGTTGAGACTAACTCCAATTGAGTTAAAAGTTTTTCATGTAATTATGATTTTCAATTACTAGGCATGGCTCTCAAATTATATATTTTAAGATATTTTGAAATATCTTGACAACTCATAAAGGAAATGATGAAAAGGCTTGATATTTTGATTTTTAGTATTTTCATTTTTAGATATTCATTAATTGTAAGTGGATAATTCAACTAGGCATTTAATATTGTTTAATTAGATGATTATTTTTATTTTGATTATCATTTTTTGGTTTTTTAATATTTGATCAAGTGCCCTGATTGATGGATCCATAGGCCAAACTGCTAGTTATTAGGTTTTGAGGTGACTGAGGATGAATTTGTGAGATATTATTGTTACATATGGGCTAGTATCCAAAATAAAGATGTCTCGACATTATTATAAGCATTGGTGAATGATGCACAAATGAAATTGGGACATTTAGTGATTCTTAGGCTTAATTTATAATATTTGGTAGCAATCGATCTAAAGTTCGATCAAAAGTTAGTTGTGGTCGAAATTGGGTGTATACAATTTAACCCTATTTTGGAAGGAATTATAAGATATAGGCATAGTAATGTCTTCTCAAATAATGAAAATTTTATGTATGCCTAATGCTTCAAACAGTAATTTATGAGCTTTGGATGCCCCCTCGAGGGAGTGGTTGGAAAAGAATGGTCGGTGATTGGTCCCTTGAAAGAAGAAAATGATGGGACCAAAAGGTAAAAGTGGGTAGAATAGATTGATTTGCCCATAGGTAGTTATAATCAGTGACACAATGAGCTACCTCAATTAGGTCGACCAAAAAGATGATTTTCCCATAGGAGGTTATAATCATCAGTATAGTAAGGTAAAAAGATAATGATTTACCCAAAGGCAGTTATAATCATTAGCCAAAGGATAAGGATAACAAGAGAATGAAATTCCTAAAGGTAATTATAATCATTAAAAGGAAAATAATGATTTGCCCATAGGTGATTATAATCATTGGTAAAATAAAAACATGCCCCAATTGGGCAGATAGAGATAATGATTTGCCTAAAGGTGATTATAACCATTAGCACGATGAAAACATGCCCCTATTAGGTAGAAAAATGATAATAATTTACCCAAAAGTGGTTATAATCATGAACATCCTAATAAATATAAACATAATAATTTGCTCAAAGGTAGTGATAATCATTAGCACAAGTTTAGATTAAAAAATAATTATTTGCCTAAAGCCAATTATAATCATTGGTATTATAGGTGGGATAATATTCAAAGTGGAAATTAGGGATAACATATTGAATTCATATTCACAAAGTAAGAGTAAGTTGGTACAAAGGATAAAGATGAATTTGGTCAACCTACTAGTATGGAGATGCATGCACTGACTAGCAAGGATTAAAATTCTTTCATCATTTAGTTACTCTATGTTTGGGAAATGATTTGGATGGATTAGGAATTTTTTAGGTGACCAAGGAGAAGTATCATGGCCTCATTGCTTGTAAGATTTCCCAAGCTGATTCTTGTTGTAACACATGATGGTATGCACCATGATATAAAACACCATGATAATGTACCCAAAATATGCATAAGGATAGACACACTATCCAATAAATAAATGAAAATAATGCACCAATGATAAAAACCATGATGATAATGTTGACGTATGAAGATGGATGGACTTAAGTATAATGCACAAGGAATCACCTAATGAACATAGATATATTAAGCTAAGGCATAACAATGAAATCAAATAAATAGGCAAAGAAACAAAGAAACAAAAAGACAAAACACTAAGAAACAAAAGGCATAAAACAAAATAAAACAATGAGAACAAAAGGCAAGAAACACATTAATGGTAAATCATAATTTTAGTGTAAATAACATGACACAGATAAGAAGGCATATAATGCCTCTAGGATATAGGATACAAAGAAATAAACAAACAATATGGGAGGAATAGAAGAAAAGGAAGGGGTAGCTAAGTTGACTTCAGATGTACTAGGCAAGTGGACATTACCTACATAGTTCCATGGATGCAAGATTCAATAGAAACTTTAGGCCAAATGTAGTTCTCTCAAGAGATGAGATAGAAGAAAAATGATGATCAAGAAAACATGATTGATGAGGTAGAGGAATATGGGAATGGTCTCATAAAATAGTGAGACCATGATATGAAGCCTAGTGGTCATTAATATATCAAAGTTGAATACATAATTTGTAATATGAAAACTCATAAAATGGTGAGAGCATAAGACTTAGGCCAAATAAAAATGGGGAAACTAAAGGATGAGTGATTTCTTGTGAATCAACTAGGGGTCCCAGAATCCTTAAGGTAAAAAAGTGGTCAATTTGGTGATTTTTAGGATTTTCTAAGTCTGTTTACAAATGTTTTTGTATTTTTCAAAACATCTCATCTCAATTGAGAACTATGAGATACTAAATGGTCCAACTTACAAAATGGCAAGAGCATTTAGACTAGAAATTGCTCACAAAATGGTGAAAGTGTGATAAAGGGTGATTGAACTAACTTCAATATGAATAGATCATTACCTACATAATCCCATTAGGACCTCAAGTCACTATAGTTTCACCTTACAATGGAGAAACCTTCAACATTACAGTTTTACCAGTAAGTTTTGGTATGGTTGAAGGTTATGTTCAAATTTTGGCCTCACAAGCCAAATATCAACTTTTATCATTCAAAACTTTTATGACCACTATTTTAGCTCATTTTTTATGCCCCTTAGTGTCCTTTTTTAAGATATAAATGACTAACACAGGGCTTGAGAAGCAAGATCATCATATGCATGTTAAGTAAGGATGAACAAATGAACTCAGTTGCACATTTGATAATTTCACTTAGGAGGCCTCTCCGATCTAAAAGATCATATGGATATGATGTTTTTGGTACTAATATCATGATTTACAAATTTTTTATCTTGATGAGCTTGTTATCTCAAGATATAAGCTTCCGAAGTTGAACTTGCAAAGTGGGACATGCACGTAGACGTCAAGTTTGGGCTTCATGAAATATCCATTTAAATTCAAATATGCCTAAAGTTAAATGAGGACCTAACATATGTCAAGATCTTGGGAGCTTGAGTATAATATCTATGGTGAATGCAGAGTCAATAAGTTAAAAAGAGCCTAGAGCAAGATCAATGGTTTATGTTCAATCCCATCAAAGATCTAATGACTAGCGGTAACTTGATAGGGTTAGTGGGTCCAAGTAGATCCAATAGTGCATATTTGATCATGCATCTAAGACCAACTAGTGCAAGATGGGTCAACAAGTTAGAGGATCTCAAGATTAAACACAATGGTGCCAAGTGGCATAATCACAGTGACTAAGCAGATCAATGATGCATATTGAATCAAGTAGAAGGAGATCAACAACACACTTTCAATCAAATTAGGAAGATCGACAGTGAACATGAGGTCAAAGTTTAAGGAGCTTAGATCAAATATGAGGCTACCATGTGATGTAAGCATATTAAATCATAGTGCTGATAGTAGGATCCTAAAGACGAATGAAGAGCTACCAAGTGGCATATTCTAATGATTCCAGATTAAGATCAATAACTAAAATTAAACTTCAAATGTTAGGGGATCAAATGGAAATCAAATATGGTTGAAATTAAACTAGAGCAATGTTCCAAAAGGGCTAAGATTTCCATTAAAGCTCAGATGTAGGATAGGTTTGTTTATATCTAATGTAGCCTAGAATAATGATATGTGATCTATGGATCTCATTGATATATTGACTATAAAAAAACCAATACATTATATTAGTTTTCAATCTATAGTAAAGATCCATATCCAAGTTGGGGTAGATGTAGACATAAATGAGATATGGTAAGGTGTCCCATCCTTTGACACAATCTTAGCTTCAATAAAAAGGTACTTATGGTTACCCAAAGTAGACATGATCATGGCTCTATCAGGTGCATAATTATGAGGATTATGTCCTTATAGTGAAGGGAATTAATGTAAAGGAGCTCAAAAAGGACTCATGTGGTGGGGGTGGTTACTTCTTTCGGTGGTCTTGACCTTCATGATCCATCCTTCCATGCCAAATAGAGTCCCAGTGACATTAATGCAATAAAGAGCTCAAGGAAGATGTGATTTCAGTCATTATGACCCCTTCTCCACTTTCCCATACATGATCCCCATCTCTCTCATCCCATTCTTCTATATATATAGGCTTCTAAGCCTTGATAAAGAATCCCTCAGGGCTAGTATGACTAGACTCTATTAGAATTTGTACTCATGCACCTCTTAGATTAATGGGAAAGACGCTTGTAGTTGTTTACCAATATGTACCTAGTGTTTTTTTTTATATATGAAAAAGTGGTTTTCATCTTCCCTTTGTAGGACCAAGTTCAACCTAAGTGCTGACAAACTTTCCTTGCAGGTCATTTAGTGTGTCATAATGTTGAAGCCTCAGGGATAGAGTGGAATGATAACTATAAGTGCCTTCAATCAAGCCTAAAAACCATTCTACGCACTATGTTAATTATATTCATGGTCCATTAGTGTGTCAAGAGTTCAAGCCTATGAGTGGATACAATGAATACATCATTCATCACCACACTAAGAGTAGGTTTCCAATCATGCAACCCTTTCTCCCTTTTCATCCCAACCTATTTAGGTCTTAGGTGATCACTATAATGAACAATAAAGGTAGCTATCCCATTAAAATCTAGAGTTTTGGCCCAACATTTTGTAACCCATAGCCTAGGGTCATTCCCATGTTGGACTAGGTTTGAGAGTAGGACTTGAACACTACTACTTTTAGATAAGGTACAACCTAAGTCTCTAATAGTTTTTGCATGCTTTGTGGGACTATTTTCAAGTTCCCAAAAGCATTCTCTAAAAATATTAGAGGACATTTGGAAGCTGAAGGTATCAACAACATCATTTGTAGTCATCTTGGGCAAAGTCAAGCATATTTGGAAGTTAGTAATCAACCTCAGACTTAGAGATACCAGTGGTTTCATGGTTGTAGAGGTAAGAAGGTTTTTAGTCATGATTTTTATTTGATACACATATTGCATAAGGATCTATGATAGCTTATGAGGTAGGTTTCTGCTCTCCATCCCCATATCCACCTTACCATATCCCATATGACCCATACATTGATCCTTACCAGCCATACAATTCATATCCTACACATTACCAAGATCATCCACCATACTTTGACCCTCCTCCACCTCCATGGGAACCTCCTCATCCTCATAATAATTCTTATTATCAACTTGCTACCCCTTGTAATCCACCTACACCAAACACTGACTATTTGCATTTAAAATTTGAGAAATTAAGAGGAAAAAGAGATAGGTTGTAAGAGAGACTTAGACAATAGAAAAGGGTTGAATGCCGAGATCTTATTCCTCACCAAAATAATCCTAAAAACTAACCAAATTCAACTAAACTAGTTACCCCATCTCCTTCTCTTGTATCCCTGGTCATAGGAGATTTCTTGGTCCATAATTGTTTGCTTAATGAATCTTTCAATTGTTCCTAAATTAGTGGCAGACACCTTGAATCTAAGGTATGAACCTATTTTTGACTTTTATTATCAATGGAATGGGTCTCCCATGAAATTATTTGGTATTTTTAGAAATCTTCAACTCACCTTCCATGCCTACCCCAAACTTTCAGTTGTGTAAGACCTTATTGTAGCAAATTTATTTCCTCATTTTACCTTGTTTTTGGGTAATGACTTCATGAATAAGGTTGGAGGGTAATTATTCAAAAACTTGTCTGATATAGTATGCAAACTTGAACATGATGTGGAGGTGAGAATCAAGTCTGAGTCACTTTCTAAGTTCTACATTCTACCACCTCCTCCAATCACCCCAAAGGTAGATTGCCTTCACCTTCTTTCCCCAAGGCAATCCACTTGTGTTTAAGATCCTATACTTGCCAAAGAGAATGAAACAATACCTAGATGGAAGTTTTCATGGACCATGGATCCTAATTTCATCAGGCACACCCTTGAAAAGGAGGATAAGAAAGGAAAATTAGGTGTAAAATATGTTATTAGTCCTTCATCTACTATTACTCAAGTACCCATTGCCCCTCTTCACATCCCCCCTCAATCCCAAGAAATGCCTAAGAAACCATTCAAGATTCCTTGTTGGAAGGATACCCTTATAAACATCAAGCAACCTAATGATATCTACTACCCACCCACCCTTTCCCCTCTTGAAAATAATTCAAGTACACCAAAATCAGAATTGGATCATTCAAGCATGATGGGCAAACTATCAAAGTTGGTAAAAGAAAGGGCAGTCATTCAAGAGATAGATAGTGATACATTTGCAATTGAGTGTCAAGAGCACCTTAGAGAGGACACTTATAGTGTCTATGAAAGATATATTCAAATTAGGACCCCTATGCACTCCATTAGATCAGAAGGTAAGCATAAGCAGAGCTTGGATGATAAAGGGTAGTTGTAATGTCATAATGATAGAGCTAAGGCAAATGAAACACAAGCCAATAGTTTCATAAGAGACCAATTATATGGTAGCATCCATGATGATGCTATTGATATTGAAGTCAAGAATCCATTGAAAGACCAGTGGTAGCACTTGTGTTTAGAATTTTTGGGGGAGATTGAACAACTTGGCAAGGTAGATTTGAGTGATATAGTTAAATAACAAGCTAATGCTTCAAATTAGTAAAACAATGTAAATCAAAGAGTGAATAGGTAAGATTAGTTGGACCTTAATTAGATTGAGGAACCACCTCTCTCTGTTGATGAAGAGAATGACCAAAATCTAGCTGATCAAGAACATTATGATGATACTACCAAAGTGAAGGTGAGTAATCAGCTTGATGACTTGTAGATAGATGGCAGAGGTTCAAATGGACCATGTGATCTATTCATTGACCAAGAGGAGATGTCATTTTGGGAAGACTTATAATACTTGTGCCTAAAGTTAGATACCCCACCTCTAGAATAGTCAAAGCTTGAAGAGGAAGAACTTGTCAAGGATACCTTAATAGTTGATCACTTGAAATCTAGAAAGTAGCTTCTGACTAAAGAGGAGATGAGGTTAGTGATGCAAGATAGAAAGATTTGGGGGGGTATGATTGGGTTATTTACCCTCAAACTCAATCCATGCACATAGGGATGAAGTTAGATGATCATTTCACTCTTAAAAATGATCAAGAGAGTGTTAGCTATAGGAAGAAGTTGTCACCCATTGTCCAAAATCTAATTGCACATAAATCATCATATGATAACTCCACATCAGGATGCCATAGTGATTAGACCACATTCCCATTTGATCTTGTGGGAATGAAATAAAATTTTAAGATAGTGTTGTAGTTTTTTTTATCCAAGTAAGTGTTTTACATAAGTTTGTAGGTTGGGACTTGATGTTTAACTATTTCCTTCGTTTGTCCTTAGTTGTTAGGTTTGTTGTTTAGTGTTAGGATTATTTTCTTTCCTTGTGTGTGTGCATCTAATTTTTATTTCTAGTCCCTAAGGTGTCTAGAGTGTGATTCAGTCTAGAGATTCATCATCTTGTGCTTCTTTGTTGAGTCTCCTTGTCATAAAAATGTTTGGGTTCCATGACTAGTAGGCTAGTCAAGCCATCAAAGTCACTATAAATGTTGACATTGTAGCCTAATAAGCCAAATTTAAACCATTATCATTCAAAACTTAGATGACCATTATTTTAGCTCATTTTTTATGCCCCCTAGTGTCCTTGTTTAAGAGTAAAATGACTAACATAGGCCTTGAGAAACCAAACTATCATATGCAATTCAGGCAAGGATAAACATATAAGCTTGGTTGCACATTTGATAATTTCACTTAGGAGGCCTCTCAGAGCTAAAATATTATATGGACATGATGTTTTTAGTACCAAGTTATGCTCTATAAATTTTTTATCTTGATGAACATGTTATCTCAAGATATAAGCTTCCAAAGTTGAACCTACAAAGTGAGACATGGAAACAGATGTCAAGTTTGGGCCTCATGAAATAGCCGTTTAGATTCAAATGTGCCTAAATTTGAATGAGGAGATGATCGATGTTAAGATCTTTGGAGATAGATTAGAACATATATGCTATACACAAATTTAATAAGTCAAAAAGAGCCTGGAATAAGATCAATGGTTTATGTTCAATCCCATCAAAGATCTAATGGTGAGCAACAACCTGACAAGGTTAGTGGGTCTAGGCAAATATAATGGCATGCATTTGATCATGCCTCTAAGATCCAATGGTGTGAGCTAGGTTAATAAGTTAGAGGATCTTACTATAAAATGTAATGGTGCCAAGTTGCATGATCAAAGTGACCAAACAGATTGATGGTATGCATTTGATCAAGCAAAAGGAGATCGATGGCACACATTCAATCAGATCAAGAAGATATATGATGTGCATAAGGTAAAATGTCAAGGAGCTTAGTTAAAATGTGAGGTTTTCACATGGTGTAAGCACATTAAATAATGGGGCTGACATTAGGATCTTGAAGATGAATGAAAAGTTACTAGGTGGCATATTTTAGGGAGCCCAAATTAAGATCATCGGTTAAAATTAAAATTTGAAAGCCATTGGCTCAAATGGAAATCAAATATAGTAATGGTTGAACTAAAGCAATGTTTTAAAGGGATAAGGTCACTATTAAATCTTAGATATAGGATAGGTTTGTTTAAATCTAATATAGTTTATAACAAAGCTATGCAATCAATAGATCTTCATCAATATAATGACTATATAAAAACTAATATATTGGATTGGTTCAATCTCTAGTGAAGATCCATATCCATTTTTGGGAAAATGTAGATATAAATGAGATATGGTGAGGTGTCTCATCTTTCGACAAAATCTTAGCTTTGAAAAATAGGTACCTATGGCCGCCCAAAGTAGACATGATCATGACTATGTAAGGTGCATAAGTATGAGGATTTTATCCTTATAATGATGGGAATTAATTCAAAAGAGCTTGAGATGGATTCATGTAGTGGGGTTGGTTACCTTCTATAGTGGTCTTGACCTTCATGATCCATCCTTCCACACTAGCCAGAGTCCTAGTGACATCAACGCAATCAAGATCTCAAGGAAGATGTTATCTCAGTCATTATGACCCCTTATCCACTTTCCCATACATGATCCCCATATCTTTCATCCCATTATGCTATATATATATAGGCTTCTAAGCCTTGATAAAAGATCCCTCAAAGCTAGTATGACTAGACTTTGCTAGAATGTGTACTCATTCACCTCTTGGATTAATGAGAAAGACACTTGTATATATTTACCAATATGTGCCTAGTGTTTTATATTTATTTGATATGAAAAATTGGTTTTCATCTTCCCTTTGTAGATCCAATTTCAACCTAAGTGCTGAAAAACTTTCATTGTAGGTCATTTAGTGTGTCATAATGTTGATGCCTCAGGGATAGAGTGGACTATTGACTATAATTGCCTTCAATTAGGCCTTACCCTCATTGCCCTCTAGCCTAAGTTAATAACACTAACCTCTATGTAAATCATGTTTACTTGGAAACCATTGTAGGCACTATGTTAAGTCTATTCATGGTCCATTAGTGTGTCAAGAGTTCAATCTTATGAGTGGATACAATGTATATATGGTGCATCACCACACTTAGAGTAGGTTTTCATTAATACAACTCTTTCTCCCTTTTCATCCTAACCTATTTAGGTCTTAGGTGAGAACTATAATGAAAACTTAGGGGAAATATCCCCTTAAAATCTAGAGGTTTGGCCCAACATTAGGTAACCCACAACCTAGGGTCATTCCCATGTTGGACTGGGTTTGAGAGTAGGACTTGAAAACTTTTACTTTCAACTAGGGTGCAACCTAAGTCTCCAAAAATTCTGGCATGCCTAGTGGGATTACTTTCAAGTGCCCAAAAACTGATCTAAAGATATTGGAGGACATTTGGAATATAAAAGCATCAACAACATCATCTACAGTCATCTTGGGCAAAGTCAAACATCTTTGGAAGGTTTGCAATCAACCTCAAACTCAGAGATACCATTGGTTTCATGGTTGTAGAGGTAAGAAGGTTTTTATTCATGGTTTTTATTTGATACACATATTGCATAAGGATCCATGGTAGCCTATGAGGTAGGTTTCTACTCTTCACCCCCATATCCACCTTATAATAGCCCATACGACCCATACACTGATCCTTACCATCTATATAATCCATATCCTACACATTACCAAGATCATCCACCATAATTTAAGCCCCCTCCACCTCCATGGTAACCTCCTCATCCTCATAATTAGTCTTATTATCAACCTTCTACCCCTTACAATCCACCTACACCCAACATTAACTATCTTCAAACCAACCATAGTCGGCTAAATTGGTCACTCCATCTCCTTTTCTTGCCTCCCTAGTCATAAGAGATTTCTTGGACCATAATTTTTTAGTTAATAACAAGGAAAATCTTTTAATTATTCCTAAATCAGTGGAAGAACACCTTGAATCTGAGGTATGAACCTGTTTATGACTTTGAGTTTATAATGGAATGGGTCTCCCATGAAAGTATTGGCATTGTTATAAATCTTCAACTCACTTTCCATGCCCACCCCAAAATTTCAGTTGTGTAAGACTTTATTGTAGCAGATTTGTTGCCTCATTTTGCCTTATTTTTGGGTAATGACTTCATGACTAAGGTTGGAGGGTACTTGTTCAAATACTTGTCTCATATAGTATGCAAACTTGAACATGGTGTGGAGGTGAAAATCAAGCTTGGGTCACTTTCTAAGTTCCACATTCTTCCACCTCCTCTAATCACCCCAAAGGCAAACTGCCTTCACCTTCCTTCCCCAAGGTAATTTGCTTGTGTTCAAAATCCCATAAATCCCAAAGAGCCTAAAATAATACCCAGATGGAAGCCTTCATGGGCCATGGATCCTAATTTCATCATGCCCACCCTTGAAAAGGAGGATAAGGAAAAGTAGGCATAAAATCTATTATTAGTCCTTCATCTGCTATTACTCAAGTACATGTTACCCCTCTTCACATCCCCCCTCAATCCCAAGAACTTCCTAAGAAACCATTCAAGATCCCTAGTTGGAAGGATACCATTACAAACATTAAGTAGCCTAATTATATCTATACCCACCCACCCTCTCCCCTCTTAAAAATAAGTCAAGTACACCAAAATCAAAATCGGATCATTTAAGCATGATGGGCAAACTATCAAAGTTAGTAAAGAAGGGGTAAGTCATTTAAGAGATAGGTAGCGATATAGTTGTAGCTGAGTGCCAAGATCACCTTGGAGAGGACACTTCTAGTATCTTTGAAGAATATATTTAAATTAGGACCCCTATACACTCCATGAGATCAAAAGGTAAGCATGAGCAGAGCTTGGATGATAAAGGGTAGTTGTAATGTCATAATGATGGATCTGAGGCAAATGAAACACAAGCTGATCTTTTCATAAGAGACTAATAAGATAGCAGCATCCATGATGATTCTATTGATATTAAACTCAATAATCTATTGAAATATTAGTGGCAGCACTTGTGTTTGGAATTCTTGGGGGATATTGAATAGCTTGGCAAGGTAAATTTTGAGTGATATAAATGAACAACAAGCTAATGCTTCAAATGATTAAAGCAATGCAAATCAAGGAGTGCAAAGGAAAGATGAGTTATACCTTCATTATATTGAGGAACCACATCTCTTTATTGATAAAGAGGATGATCAAACTCTAGATGATCAAGAACCTTATGATGATACTGCCAAAGTGAAGGAGGTGAGTAATCAGCTTGATTTCTTGTAGATAGATGGTAGAGGTTCAAGTAGAACATGTGATTTGTTCATTGAATAAGAGGAAATATCATTTTATAAGACTTAAAAATACTTATGCATTAAGTTAGATACCCCACATCTACACCATTCAAAGCTTCAAGAGGAAGAACTTATCAAGGATACTTTAATAGTTGATCACTTGAAATCTAAAAAGCAGCTCTTGACTAAAGAGGAGATGAGGTTAGTGATGAAATATAGAAATATTTTGGGGGAGTATGATTGGGTTCTTAACCCTCAAACTCAATCCATGCACATAGGGATGAATTCAGATGATCATTTTACTCTTACAATTGACCAAGAGAGTGTTAGCTATAGGAAGAATTTGTCACCCATTAACTAAAATCTAATTGCACACAAATCATCATATGACAAATCCACATCAAGATTCCATAGTGATCATAACACATTCCCATTTGATCCTATGGGAATAAAATCAAAGTTTAAGATGGTGTTGGATTTAGTTTGTTTATCTAGATAAGTGATTTACATAATTTTTTAGGTTGGGACTTGTTGTTTAACTCTTTCTTTTGTGTCTTTAGTTATTAGGTGTGTTTTTTAGTGTTAAGTTTGTTTTCTTTCCTTGTTTGTGTGCATATTTTTTTTCTCTAAGTCCCTAAGGTTTCAAGAGTGTGATTCAGTCTAGAGATTCATCATCTTGTGCTTCTTTAATGAGTCACCTTGTCATAAAAATGTCTGGGTTCCATGACCAGCAGGCTGGTCAAGCCATCAAACTCACCATAAATTTTGACATTTTGACGTCACAAGAAAAATGTCCTTGAATGATAAGGGTTGACATTTTTCTTTGAATGATAAGGGTTGACATTTTTCCTTATAGTAAATGAATGATAATGTCCTTGAATGTTAATGATAAGGGTTGAAAAGTGTCCTTGTTTAAGAAAAAAATGACTAACACTACCCTTGAAAAGCTAGATCATCATATGTATGTCAGGCAGGGATGAATACATGAGATCGATTGCACATTTGATAATTTCACTTAGGAGGCATCTCAAATGAAAAATATCAAATGGACATGATGTTTTTGGTACCAGTATCATGTTCTACAAATTTTTTATCTTGATGAACTTGTTATCTCAATATATAAGCTTTCAAAGTTGAACTTGCAGAGTGGGATGTGCACAAAGATGTCAACTTTGGGCCTCATGAAATAGTCATTTAGATTCAAATGTGCATAAGTTTGAATGAGGAGATGACAGATGTCAAGATCTTAGGGGATCAAGTAGAATATCTATGGTGCATTAAAATTCAGTAGGTTAAAAAGATCCTAGAGTAAGATCAATGGTCTGCATTTAATCCCATCAAAGATCCAATGACGAGTGGCAACTTGACAAGGTCAATGGGCCTAGGTAGATCCAATAGTGCACATTTTATCATGTATATAAGATCCAATGGTGTGGGTTGGGTCAACAAGTTAGAGGATCTCAAGATTAAATGTAGTAGTGCCAAGTGACATGATCACAGTGACCAAATAGATTGATGATACACATTCAATCAAGCACAAGGAGATCGATAGCCCACATTCAATCAGATTAGGAATATTTATGGTGTGCATGAGGTCAAAAGTTAAAGAGACTAAATCGAATATGAGGTTACCACATGGCATAAACATGTTAAATTACAGGGTTAACAGCATGATCCTGAAGATGAATGAAGAGCTATTAGGTGGGACATTTTAAGGAGCCTAGATTAAGATCGATGGCTAAAATTAAAAGTCAAAATCCAAGGGCTCAAATGGAAATCAAATACGGTTTAGGTCAAACTAGAGAAATGTTCCAAAGGGATAAATTCACCATATAATCTCAGATGTAAGATAGGTTTCTTTAAACCTAATATAGTCTAGAAAAAATCTATGTGATCTAAAGATCTTCATTGATATAATGACTATATAAAAACCAATATATTGGATTAGTTTTCAATCTATAGTGAAGATCCATATCTAGGTTGGGGAAAATGTAGACATAAATGAGATATGGTGAGGTGTTTCATCCTTCGACATAATCTTAACTTCGACAAATAGGTACCTATGGCCACCCAAAGTAGATATGATCATGGCTCTATTAGGTGAAAAAGTATGAGGATTTTGTCCTTATAGTAAAGGGAATTAATGAAAAGGATCTTGAGAAGGATTCATGCAGTGGGGTTGGTTACTTCCTGTAGTGGTCTTGACCTTCATGATCCATATTTCTACACTAGACAAAGTCCTAGTGACATCAATGCAATCAAGATCTCAAGGAAGATGTGATCTTAGTTATTATGACACCTCATCCACTTTCCCATGAATTATCCCCATCTCTCTCATCCCATTATTTTATATATAGGCTTTTAAGCCTTGATAAAGGATCTCTCAGGGCTGGTATGACTAGACTCTACCATAATTTTTACTCATGCACATCTTGGATTAATGAGAAAGACACTTGCAATTGTTTACCAATATGTGCCTAGTGTTTTTTATTTGTTTGATATGAAAAAGTGGTTTTCATCTTCCCTTTGTAGGTCCAAGTTCAACCTAAGTGCTGACAAAATTTCCTTGTAGGTCATTTAGTGTGTCATAGTGTTGACGCCTCAGGGATAGAGTGGCCTACTAAATGTAAGTGCCTTCAATTAGGTGTTACCCTCATTGCCCTCTATCCTAAGTCAATCAAACTGACCTTTATATGAAGAAAATTTGCTTGGAAACCATTGTAGGCACTGTGTTAAGTCTATTCATGGTCCATTAGTGTGTCAAGAGTTTAAGCCTATGAGTGGATACAATGAATACATGGTGCATCACCACACTTAGATTAGGTTTTCATTTATGCAAACCTTTCTCCCTTTTCATCTCAACCTATTTAGGTCTTAGGTGAACACTATAATGAGTAATCAGGGGAGCTAGCCCCTTAAAATCTAGAGGTCTATACCAACATTTGGTAACCCATAGCCTAGTGTCATTCCCATGTTGGACTAGGTTTGAGAGTAGGACTTGAACACTTCTAATTTTAGTTAAGGTACAACCTAAGTCTCCAATAGGTTATTGAAAATAGCTATGCATTTCTCATCAAGTAACTCTAGCTCTTGCAATTGAGCTACTCGATAATCTTCATCATCCAAGACATGTTTCAATGAGATACACAAAGAAGATAACTCAACCTAAATGGGAAGAATGGCCTCAGTGCATAAACTAGGGATTATGGAGTGGCTCCTATTTGGGTATGATAACTAGTGCAATATGCCTAGAGGGCACAGAAGATTTGAAGGTGCCAATCACAGCCAACATCATTGATAATCTTTTTAAAGATGTTGACAATGGTTTTATTAGATGCTTCTACCTGGCCATTACCTTGAGGGTAATATGTAGTATAAAAATGTTGACTAATGTTGTACTTAACATAAAGCACTTTGACATCCATATTTTTAAATGATCTACCATTATCAGATATAGTGCCAAATGGGATACCATAGCAACAGATGAGTTCGTTAAAAATGAACTTGGAGATTTTTTTTCCAGTCACGTAAGTGAGGGGTATAGCTTTAACCCACTTAGTGAAATATTTGGTAGTAAAAGATGTGTTTATGGCCATCAGATGAGGTTGGGTTAATCTTCCCAATGAGATTGAGTCCCCATATAGCAAATGTCCATGGAGTAAGCATTGGCTTTAGTGTTTTGTCCAAGGCATGAATCAGATTGGCATGCCTTTGACATTTGTCACACCTTTTAACATAATTAGTTGTATTTGCATCCATAGTTAGCCAAAAGTATCCAATTTGTAGGAACATTTTGGCTAGGATGGCCCTGCTTGTGTGGGATCCACATACTCCATTAATTTCCTATAACACTAATGTTACCTCTACTAAATTTAAATAATGAATTAGAGTTTCATCAAGGTTGTGGCAATATTGGGTTAGTATAAGTAAGGTATAGTATGTATATTGATGGGTGAAGGCTTTTTATTATTTGCATGATAGTTATGGTGTCATGATATGGTTGTGAAGGTAAATAAAGAGGTCTAAATACCATATAGAGTTGGGACCAACAATATCACAAATCATTATGATGGTTGAAGGTTCAGGAGCAAGTGCTAGAAGATTTTAAATGAGGAATTGATATTTTTTTCTTTATTTGTGTGATGGATCAAAGATCCAGTGGTGGTCATGGCATCCATTTTTTTGTTACTATCTCTTGGTATGTGTTCAAATTGTATGTCAGCAATTTGTTGTTTGAGAACGTCGATCATGGCCTTGTATGGCACTAGCTTGTCATCTTTGATATGAAAGTGGTTTGTAGCATGATTGATTATTAATTAAGAATCACCATAAACCATTAGATGTTGAATATTCCATTATACTACTTATCAAATCCCTATGATGAGTGATTTGTATTCAACCATATTTTTAATTAAAATTAAATTGATACAAAATGCCTAATAAATAATAAGCCTACCCCTAATCCATGTGATGGGAATGATCCATCAAAAAATAGTTTCTAGTGTTGCTCTTGAGGACGTGTTTAAATCATGGACATGATGGACTCATATAAAAATTGGAAAGTGAGTGGTTTAGTATCTACAAGGGGATATTTAGCAAGATAATCTATGAGGAATTGTCCTTTTATATCTTTATAGTTGACATATTCTATCTCGAACTCTCTCAGAATCATGATCCATTTAGCCATATGGCCTAGTAAAGCTATCTTGGATAGTAGATACTTGAATGGATCTACTTTAGAAATAATGATTGTCTTGTTGTTTAGAATGTAGTGCTACATTTTTTGAGCTATAAATACCATAGCTAAATAAGCTTTTTCTATGGGCCTATAGTTGTCTTCATACATGACCAATTTGCAACTTAAATAGTACATGGCATGTTCTTTTCCATTATTATCATGTTGAGCTAGAAGTGCCCCCAAGGATTTTTCTATGGTAGATAGATACAGAAGGAATGACTTTCTTGGTACTGGAGGTAAAAAAATACGCTGACTGGCAAGATATTCCTTTAGGTGTTGGAAGGCTTTTTGGCATTCTTCATCTTAATGAAATGTGACACCCTTCTTTAGTAAGTTTATAAATAGATGGCATTTGTTGACTAATTGTGAGATGAATCACCTAATAGATTGAATCTTTCCCTAAAAACTATGGATCTACTTCAAATTAGAAGGTGGCAGCATCTTTGTAATGGCTTTTACTTTAGAAGGATCAACTTCAATGCCTCTGCAAGAGACAATGAACCTTACCAACTTACTTGAAGTGAAACCAAAAATACACTTTTTAGAATTGAGTCTGACCTTTTATTCATGAAGTCTCTCAAATATTCATCATAGTGTGACTAGATGATCAATTTAGGTCTTTGATTTACCCAATATGTCATCAACATAGTCTTCAATAATGTCATGCATCATATAATGAAATATGATGGTCATGACTCTTTGGTATGTGGCCCTAACATTCTCAAGACTAAATGGCATAACCTAATAATAGAATGTTCCCCATGGAGTGGTGAATGTTGTCTTATGTTGTTCTTCTGGTATAATCTAGATTCGATTATATCCTAAAAATCCATCCATAAGTGAAAGCATTTCATACCCTATTATGGAGTCAATTATCATGTCAATGTTTGGTAAAAGAAAGTCATTCTTAGGGCAGGCCTTATTTAGATCTTTGAAATCAATGTAGATTATGATTCCTTCAAGATTCTTACTAACTGGTAAAACATTAGAGATCCACTTTGAGTAGTTAATGAGTCAGATGCATCTCTCTTCTAAGAGTTTTTCCAACTCTTCCTTTACTAATATAGCAATGCAAGGATGAATCTTGCATAGTTTTTGCTTCCCAGGTTTGGCATCAAGATGTACAACAAGGTGGTGTAAAACCAAGGTGGGTTCCAAACTTGACATGTTTGAATAGGCCCAAGCAAAGATGTTAACAAATTTCTTCATAAGGGATGTAAATATTTCATGTTTCTCCTCAATGAGGGACACACCTAATTTGATCCATTTTAGGTCATCTAGAGTCATGATGTTGGCTTTCATAGTATCTTCTAAAATAGTTGGAAATGATTTGAATTAGACTACAACTATAAAGTCTTCTATTTGGACTAGTTCTTTAATCTCTCTGAAACAAGATGAATCAAAATCTCCCAATGAGAGGGATGGCCATGTTCCAAATACTATTGAAAATTCTTGTGTAATTTGATCAAAGGCATGTTATTATGCATAATTAAACTCAGACTCAAAATCAAGTTCATTGTTGGTGGTCTCCTAAGCTTCATTCAGGGAGAGGTGAACACCCCCATCTAATGGTACCTAAAACAAGTTTTCACCAAAATATTAGCCTATGTCTTTACTTTTACCCTGGTCTAAAAGTGCCTCAAAGAGGTTTTCACAGTGGGACCTCAATATTTTAATCCTTTGCTTATGGTTAAGGGTGTTCACCCATTCTCTAAAATAGGTTGCAGGATCCAATTTGATAGAGAACCCTAATTTGTGGTCTCTTAATGGAATATTGTCTCTTAGGCTTAGGATATCGTAATAGGTCTCATCATTCTCAAACTCGTAAACAAGCACTATGGATTTTTGTTGGTCTCAAGATATAAATTAAGGGTGATATAGAGGAAGTGGATTATTTTGAATAATTGGGGTAAGGGAACAAATGGCATGGGTGTCAAATAGATTAGTATTGGAAAGGTATTCATAAATGTTGTGATTAGACTCTAGTTTGTTGGCGACATCATCACCACTAGTCATTTGTATTGAAACATGAATAAGTTACATGGGGTCACCTCTAGGTGGTTTAAATCTTAGACCATAAGTTTCTTTTGTATCAAGTTATAGAAATTAGCTTAAGAATACCTTGTTGATTTGGCCTGAGGCCTCCTCCTTAATAGGCTTGATTCTTGATGATCTAGTTAGGAATGGGATATTTGGCATTTTTGTAGCAATCAAATAATTTCTCATTATATAACCAGGATTCATCATTGGCAAGTGGGTCCTCTTCTTTTATAGTGGCTGGTGTGAAGATGATAGGAGGTGTACTATGAAGTTTACCCTTTCCCTTTTGTTTCCATTCCATACAAGATGGATTGGCCTTAGATCTTCCATATAAATTAGGGTTCTATGGAATTTTGGCAATGTGAAATGTGTCATGAGTCAAATATTTGCCTAGGCTATTGGCTGAGATGGTAAAATGATTAGACATTTCTAATGGTGGTATGTGAGAGGATGAATCAAGATTTTTCGGGTCTATGTAATGGGCTCGAGTCTATGTAATTGGCCTATGGTAACTCAATAAGTCTTTATTTACCTTTATCCTTTTCGAGAACTGGATCTAAGTTAAAGTGGTAGTTTTAACTATTGTACTCTGCCTCCAAATGTTTGTAATGTTCATAGGGTTGAAAATCTCCATTTATGGTGACCTCCATACCTGAATGAGAGAACTTGAGACACTAGTGTAACGTCAAAGGGATTACTTGAATTTGATGTATCTAATGTCTTCCCAAAAGCAAAATATATGATGGGTTTATCTCTAACACATGCCAAAGTGTATTGTGGGTCAAGGGCCCATGATAACTAGCAAGCTTATGGTGCCTTGTGGTTCCCACTCTTCATTTCCATAGGCCTTGATAGTAATTATTTCTAGATGTAGGTCAATTATTGTATGTCTGAGATGCTTGATGAGCTTTAGAGACACAATATTTAGGTCCAACCCATTATCTATGAGGACACATTTGACTTTGTGTTGCACAATGACAACTTCAATGTATAGGGGGTTGTTATGGAGAGGGTCGAGGGATGACATATAGCTTTGGTTGAAGGTCAACTGATATGCTGAGGCTAGATGTCCAACCAAAGCTTAGAATTTATATGGGCTTATGTTGTTGGGAACTTGGGATTATCTTAGGAACTCTATTAAGATGTTCTTATGAATCTAGATGTACGTAACAAATCCAAAATGGAGATTTGTATGGGTGTCTTTTGAAGTTATTCCACAATGTTAAACATATTTTTATTAATAGTGGTATATGGCTTGTTCCTAGCTAGGATAGTGGGTTCGATGGGTTTGATGGTAGGGGGTTATGGGCCAAGAATGGTAATATTTGACCACTGAGTTGTGATTGCATAATTGGGATTAGATGGAGGATCATTGTTATTAGAAAATTATGGTGAAGGGGGTCTAGATAGGATAAGTGTTGATTTTTGCTTCACTTGTTTGTAGTCATGGGAAAATTATGAGTTATCAGTATAAGGTCCAAAAATAGTAATCCATGGTTATTGGTGTGCATGTTTTTGATCCCAAGTCAAAGAAAGATCATTGGTATAGATGGGTTGATTGGAATTGTTTAGAAACAAACATGTTCTATTAGCACCTTGTCTTTGATTAATGGTGATGGTAGAAACATGACCTCCTATAATATGACCCTCAATTTTGGTGTAGTCATGTAAAACTATGAGGTAAGTCTATTGGTTATTGGAATCATTTTGGACTTGGTTCCTTCCATTTGATTGACATTGTTGTTACTATTGTTGATATTGATGTTGTTATCATGGCTATTATTATTATTGTTCTAAACTTTCTTGTTATTGTTGGTTATTATTGTTATGTTGCAAAAATTGCCTTTGGTAGATACCTAGGTTCTTATTGGATGTAGATGTTTTATTAGCCAACATAATCTCTCCATTTTCCAACATATTTTCAATGAGGTGTTTGATTTCCACATAATGGCATATATTATGTCCATGAACATGATGATATTCATATAACTCACTCTCTCTATACCATTCTAAATAAGGAATACCCTCAACATAGTACTTCAGAATTAGCTAACTAATCAAATTAGTTATGACTAGTTTGTGAAACATGGCTTTAATAGGTTCTCCAAGGTCACTAAAGACTCAATGAGTAGGGACATTTATTCTTAAAAGAGGGATTTTCAAAGTTAATGGTTGTTGCATTTGTTGAGTTGGTTTAGGCTCTTATGAGGGTTTTGTTTATTGAATAGGTTGTTGATGAGGAGTAAGTTGCATTTATGGCATTGGTTGAGCAGATGGTGTTTGCACCATTTGGACATAATGTGATTCAGTTACTCCATTTACAACAACATTATTGTTATGGTTGAATTACTTGGATTTTTCCAAGAGGTGATCAAAATTAGATACAAAATTACTTGAAAATTTTAGGAACCACTCTAAAGTTTGTCTTACTAGACTTCAAGAAGATAAAAGAAGTAAATAATTGTCGTTGTAAGCCACTAGTTGGCAAGCAACAAATAATTCTATCAAATGGTGTTGGGAATCAACCAACAATCTTGATTACAATGTAAAAGCAATAAAATGTGGAATTAAACCCGAAAGATAAGTAACTAGAATCAGAAAACAACAAACAATAAGAGATACAAGAAACCACCCTGAAAACTTGTATTAAACTCTTTAAAGAAGGAATACAATTGAAGAAACTTATTTTCTTCCTCACCTCTCTCAGATGAACAGATCTCTTTCTAGATCTCTTTCCCTCAAGAGCTCTCTCTCTCAATTACAATCAATTCCAACAACCTGGATTGATACACATATACAATTGTACTATCCAATTCAACATTACAATAAGCTATGAAGATCTAATCCTATATATAAGATTAGGAAACATGAGCATACAATTACAGCCATTAGATGCACCTCCTAATCAAGGGCTCTAAATAGTCTTACTAAAGATAGAGATGCAGACTTAAGACTAACACTTAATCCTACCATGCAAACATTCTATTCTATCCATGAAAATAGCATTCTAGACGCACAGGTGACCGACATAGGTCCCTGCCTGTCTGCCTGTGATCGACGTCAGTCGATTATGACTAACGTCGGCATCTCCTAGTCGACTCCTGACTGACGTCGATCACTCCTGACCAACGTTGGTGACTGTGTAATTCTTGCAACTTGCAAACTCACTCATTTGGTGAAGCTTTTAGTTCCACACCTTAACAATCTCCCACTTGGAGATAAACAGTTGCACTAGTACCTATACAGCAACATCTTCTAGCTCCTCCATCTTAAAACTAAATCATGAAGACCAACAAAAGTTGAATGAAGATTCAACTTCTCCTTTCTTACCAGCTTGGTTAACATATCAGTAGGGTTCTTATCCGTATGGATCTTCTCCAGCTTCAACTCACCATCCTCCAATACCTGTCTAATGAAGTGGTACCTAAGCTGTATATGCTTTGTTCTTGAGTGAAAAGCTGAATTCTTAGCCAAATGAATTGCACTCTGACTATCACTATATAATCTGCAACTCTCTTGCTCCTTTCCTAGCTCTTCCATGAACCGTGTCATCCATATCATCGCTTTGCTAGCCTCTGTGACTGCAATATATTATGCTTATGTAGTTGACAAGGCAACAACCTTCTGCAACTTTGATATCCAGCTAACCGCCATTCCACCAATAGTGAAAACATATCCTGTGGTGCTTCTCTTGCCATCCAAATCACCTGCCATATCTGAATCTACATAACCATGTAGAGAAGTATCTGAACCTCCATAGCACAAATGCCTACTGCTGGTCCCTCTCATATATCTAAGGATCCACTGAACTGCTTTCCAGTGCTCCTTTCCTGGATTGGCCATATACTTACTAACAACTCCCACTGCTTGGGCAATATCAGGCCTAGTACAAACCATTGCATACATTAAGCTCCCTACTGCGGAAGCATATGGAACTCTACTCATGTACTCTACCTCATCATGTGAATTAGGACATTGTTCTTTACTCAATTTAAAATGTCCAGCCAAAGGTGTGCTTACCGATTTTGCATCCTGCATATTGAACCGTTTCAACACCTTGTTCACATAATCCTCTTGAGACAAAATCAACCTATGATTTTTCCTGTCTCTCTTAATACTCATGCCAAGGATTTTCTTTGCTGCTCCCAAATCCTTCATGGCAAATGTGTGAGCTAATTTCACCTTAAGCTCAGAGATATCTTACATGTGTGATCCTGCAACCAACATATCATCTACATAGAACAACAGAATAATATATCTACCATTATCCAATCTCTTAAAATAAACACAATGGTCAGATTGACATCTACTGTAGCCATGCTCAGTCATAAACCTGTCAAATCTCAAATACCATTGTCTAGGAGCTTGCTTAAGGCCATACAAGCTTTTCTTCAATCTACACACTAGCTTCTCCTTACCTTTGACCTCAAATCCTTTCGGCTAATCCATATATATTTCTTCATCCAAATCTCCATGAAGAAACGTTGTTTTAACATCAAGCTGCTCAAGATGCAAATCCTCAATAGCAACTAAAGATAATACAATCCGTATAGAAGTCATTTTAACTGCAGGAGAAAAAATCTCACCAAAATCAATACCTGGTTTCTGTGCAAATCCTTTCACTACCAACCTGGCCTTATATCTCATCTGTCCATTCTCACCTTCCTTTATTCTATAGATCCATCTGTTCTTCAGTGTCTTCTTTCTTGCTAGCAACTCAACCAAATCCCATGTTTGGTTCTCTTTCAAAGAATCAATCTCCTCATTCATGCCTAGCTCCCACTGATTATTGGATTCCACCTGTATTACTTCATCAAAACTCTCTGGTTCTCCACCATCAGTAAGCAATAAATAGAATAATGAAGGGGAATATCGAATTGGAGGTTTACTTACCCTTTTTGACCTCCTGATGGGCGTTTGAGACTCATTCACAACACGCTGTCCACCCAAATTCTCTGACAGTGATCGACCTCGGTCACCTCTAGGCCTGTTACTGGTTGACATCGATTCCACATGACCGACGTCAGTTCCTGCCTGGCTGATGTCGGTCACTGTCTGACTGACATCGGTTCTTGTATTACCGCTGTCGGTTCCTTTTTGATCAACATCAGTCTCTATGTTTTCCTATCTGTCATTAATTTTTCTAGCGAGCTCATTTTGGACCGTCACCTCATCCAATTCTCCATTGCTCTGCCCAGATTGATTCAGCTTCTTGAGCTGATCACTATACATCACTTTTTCATTAAAAGCAACATCATGACTCCTAATTATTTTGTTAGTTCCTAGATTCCAAAACCTAAATTCGAAATCATCAAAGCCATAGCCAATAAATGTGCACCTCATAGACTAAGCATCCAACTTCTTTCTATTTTCCTTATCAACATGCACAAAGGCTTCACAACCAAAAACTTTGAGAAATGAGAGATCTACATTTTTACCTATTCATGCCTCTTCTAGAATTCCACCATCTAGATCTGTAGAGGGTCCTCTATTAATCAGGTACACTGCAGTATCCATAGCTTCTGCCCAAAACTCTAAGGGCAAACCAGCATGCAATCTCATACACCTTGCATGCTCCATTATTGTTCTATTCATCCTTTTAGCAACTCCATTTTACTGAGGTGTCCTTAGAACCATCCTTTGCCTATGTATTCCATGCATATAACAATACCAGTTGAACTTGTGGCTGTAGAACTCACCACCATTATCAAATCTCAGGCACTTCAATCTCCTACCTGTTTCATTCTCAACCATAGCTTTCCAAATCTTAAAAGTGTCAAAAACATCAAATTTCTTCCTTATGCAATAGACCCATACCTTTCTTGTAGCATCATCAATGAAAGAGACAAAGTATTGTGATCCTCCAATAGAAGTAACCTGAGATGGTCCCCACACGTCTGCGTGAACAAGCTACAATTTGTGCTTCTTCTTTGTTGATCCAGTCTTGAGAAAACTCACTCTCTTCTATTTCCCAAAAACACAGTGCTCACAAAAATCCAGATCTATGCTTTTCAAATCTGAAAGCTTACCTTTTGACTTAAGAATTGTCATTCCCTTTTCACTCATGTGGCTGAGCCTAGAGTGCCACAACTTTGCATCCACATGAAGTAGATAATACAGAAGGAGAATTACCAATAATACAATTACATAAATAGAGAGTACCTACTCTCTTACCTCTGGCCAATATAAGTGCACCCTTGGTCACCTTCCAAGATTTAGTTGTGAGAGTTATTGTATAACCCTCATCCCCTAACTTTCCTATAGAAATCAAATTCTTCTTCAAACTGGGAACATGCATGACATCTCTCAATACCCATGTGTTGCCATTCTGCATTTTTAGCTACACTTTTCCTTTGCCAACAATTTTACAAGGCTCATCATCCCCTAAATAAACTATTCCAAAATCTCTATGGACATAGTCACTAAAATATTCTCTATTAGGGGTTGCATGGAAAGATGCACCAGAATCTAAAACCCAAGATTCTATATTATTGTGCAAAGAGAATATAAGAGCATCTTGTGCAATACCTGCAACTTTTGCTTCTTCCTTACCTTCATGATGATTGTCTTCTTTAGGCTTTGACCAGCAATCTTTGCTTATGTGCCCTATCTTTCCACAATTCTAGCATTGTGGCTTCCTGCCATTTCTGGATTTGGATCTACCTCTCATCTTTGACTTAGACCTTGATCTCCCTTTCTTGCCCTTCTCTTTTTGCCTTCCCCTGCTCTCAGAACTTAAAGCGTTCCCTAATGTTTCCTCTGTGCTTTTCTTGTGAATTTCTTCATTCAAGATTACACTAACAACATCCTCTACTATTAAAATATTTGAAGCAGATGTAGTATTACTAACTGCCATTACCAAGCTATGCTAGCTTTCAAGCAAAGAACATAATATTAAAAGAGTCTTAATTTCATTATCAAACACTATTTTGACTGAATTTAATTGATTTAAAATTCCATGGAAATCATTTCGATGATTAGATATAGATCCACCTTCCTACATTTGCAAATTAAATAACTGCTTCATAAGATATACCTTATTTGAAGCTGAGGGTTTTTCATATAAATTTGATAAAGTAGTCATTAACTCTACCGTAGACGTTGCCTGTGATAAATTAGATATCACAGTAGATGCCAAACACAATCTTATAGATCCAAGAGCCTTTCTATCAAGAAATTCCCATTCTTCATCATCCATGTCTTTGGGCTTCTTTGAAACCCCACCTAATGGTAAGTATAGATCTTTCTAATATAGATAATCCTCTATCTGCATTCTCCAATGTTGATAATTTTGGCCATTAAACTTCTCCATTCTCAGTTTACTTTCTTCTGCCATTGCTTCTCCCACTCAAACAGAAATTCTTGTGAGTAACCTATACAATACACAATAACCAGATCTGAAACACATCTTAGTCAACCTGAGCTCTGATACCACTTGTTGGGGATCAACCAACAATCTTGATTACAATGTGAAAGCAATAAAATGCGGAATTAAACCAGAAAGATAAGTAACTAGAATCAAAAAATAGCAAACAATAAGAGATATAAGAAACCACCCTGAAAACTTATATTAAACTCTTTACAAAAGGAATGCAATTGAAAAAACTTCTTTTCTTCCACACCTCTCTCAGATGTACAGATCTCTTTCTAGATCTCTTTCCCTCAAGAGCTCTCTCTCTCAATTACAATCAATTCCAACAACCTGGATTGATACACATATACAATTGTACTGTCCAATTCAACATTACAATAAGCTATGAAGATCTAATCCTATATATAAGATTAGGAAACATGAGCATACAATTACAGCTATTAGATGCACCTCCTAATCAAGGGCTCTAAACAGTCTTACTAAAGATAGATATGTGGACTTAAGACTAACACTTAATCCTACCATGCAAACATTCTGTTTTGTCCATAGAAATAGCATTTTGGATGCACAAGTGACCAACATCAGTCCCTGCCTATCTGCCTGTGACCGACGTCGGTCGATTATGACCGACGCCAGCATCTCCTAGTCGACTCCTGACCGACCTCAGTCGCTCCTGACCGACGCCGGTGACTGTGTAATTCCTGTAACTTGCAAACTCGCTCATTTGGTGAAGCTTTTAGCTCCACACCTTAACAAATGGGCCTTAGGGTCTCCTTTACCCTTGTATTTATAAAATTTTAGTGGTTCTTACCCTGGAAAAATGGTATCTACAAATACTCCATGTTGAATGGGTATGAACACACATCATTTAACTTGAACTTCTTGGTTTGTTTCATAGCTTGAATGACAATAATTGTATCCTTCATTTGCTTTAGTTGTTGGGCCAAGAAACTAGATAGAACACTGACCTAAGGTGGAGGTCAAGCAACTAAAGATGGATTACCTTGATCAAGGTATAGTGGAGGAATGGTTTTTGGAATGTTGGTTTGGTGAAAGAATCGACGAGGAATATGCATCCATATATTGGGATGCAGTTTTTATAATTGCATGTATTGTAGTGAGATATTTTGCTTTGGATTTGGTATATAAGCCTAATTTTGAGGGAATTATGGCTATAATGGAAGGATATGGATATGGATAAAGTAATGTGCCTACTAAGGTTGACTAGGGACTTACTATTAACTAGTCAAACCTAGCTAAATAAGGGGAACTTATTGTGGACCAAAGCCCTATCATTGCAACTATGGCACACTTTGAACAAAAGGTAATTGATGCCTAATTGGTATTTGTTAGACAATAGTACCTCTTAGTTTTGTGAACACCTATTATGAACTAGATGTTTTTTGTATGTTCAGTATTTGTCTTTGACCAATGGACATACATTATTGATTAGACAATATTTGTGATTGTAAATTCATGTTAGTCTATGACTATTGAGGTATACTTGTCACTCCCTGGAAAGGTAGAACATTTGTTTCCCCTTATTGAGGTGGTATAGTGTTTTTCCTCTATTATAATGATAAATTAGACTGTGTCTATTATTATGGAATGTTAGTTTGTTGAGGTTGAGTAGCATTCATCATGTGTTGTTGAGGCAAGGCACTAGTCGATGATTGATTACTTAATCCTTGTGGTTGTGTACTTGAAAAATTAGTTGGTTGAGGATTAGAGGTATATTTTTTTGATAGGGACATTAGATTCCCTACCCCCTATTATTGAAAACTACTCTTGGTATTAACTAAAGGCACCTATTATGGACTATTTATTGCTGTAGTTAAACCATTTTGGCATAGATTGAAAGACACTGACATGTTATCCACTGTGTTTGGCACATTTTTCTATGTAGAAGTAGTAGTCATTTATTCAATAGATGGGACATTGTACATGTCACCAACTAAAGTGATTTGTGTAAATGGGTCTATACCCTTATTATCTTGACCTATCAATTCAATAATACCCTTGTTTAAGGAGCTAACTCAATGAGAGGAGTGTTTGACATGGCCATGTTATTAAAATTTTACACTACATTCAAATAGGTTTGATATGTTAATTTAATTTGAATAAAGTGGTCCTCCATGAGGTCATTTCATTTGACAAGAATATTAGGGTCTTGGTACTACATTGGCATGAGCGCTTGAGGAGTGTTAGTAGAGGTGTGTTCAATGGTTTGATTATAAGATATGTTTAGAGGCACTCTAACTAGACTAGGCAAATTTTCATTGGGGAAATATGCTATAAACTTGGCCCCTAGCTCTACGGATCTTACTAAAAATATGTGCTTATTTGCAAGCAAGTGATGATCAAATAAATAAGGATCATATGCCGATGGCATAGTAATGTAATATAGTTATTTTTGAACTTATTCTACAACCTATGCTATGCTAGTAAGATACTACACAATTTGCTCTTGGTCTTGCTCTAAATATAGAGGCATGTAAACCAAATAGTGGGCTAAGGGATCTTCTCTTTGTTCCCTAGATTGATTATTGTAAGGAGGATAGGGATCCATGTCACAAACTACATCATCACCATAAAGGTCTTGAACAAATTCCTCTTATGCGACCACATTATCATAACCAAAATTGTATATGGATCCACTACAAGTGTAACAAGACATATCCAAATCAATTACTAGCATTCTATGAAGAAGGCCTAGAGTTATACAAACTCTAAAAAATAATGTCCAAAATAAAAATAGTCCAAACTTTGTCTAACCTAGTTTGAGGATGGATCTATATCTTCAAAATGGTCAGTGCTAAAAATTAGGCTAAAATAATCTAATATCAAATGTCAAATATTAAATGACATACACAAAAGGGTCAAGTGGATGAAGAAAAACCAAAATGCCAAACTTAGGTATAAACCATTCCAAACAAGTATAAACTAGATCTAAAGACACAAATGTTGTTATGTCTTTTAGAAAAAAAGGTGCAAAAGTTAGGCTCAAAATAGGAATTGCTAGGTATTTTGGGAATAAGGCACAAAAGCTATACTTTAAACAAAATAAGGACTAAAAGGCAAGAGATTTAATCTAACAAATTTGAAACACTTTGACACAAATTAGGAATTCATATTTTAACACACATTTGATCATTTGGAAAAAGACATGTAACTTTAGGCACATAGAAGATAGAGCACTTCCTAATTTCTAGGCATAAAAATAGTTTGTAAATGGAGCAAGAATTTAACCTAAGTTACACGACCCAAAACTGAAGGATCAATCACCTAAGCCAAAATTATGTGATGCATAGGAAAAAACCAATCAATGTTTGGATCTAAACTTATCGATGCTAACTTCAAACTTAATTAAGAAGATTAGGCTTCTTAAAATAGACAACAAGCTTAGATAAGAATGAACAACATGATAGTTTTAGGCATAGATCCAAAAGGCACACATGGTTTCAAGATTGTAATTTTGAACACAAGGTAACAAGTCTTTGAAATAATTTGATTAGTGTAACAATGTTATTATTATCTAAAAGGATGGAAAATGGTTTATTTCAAGACTCTAAGGCCTAAGACATGGAATGAAATGGGCAGTATAATGACACCTCATTCAAACAAGTGACCTACTCACACAAAATTTGGATGAAATAGTAAGACAAAGGTGTGATGTCAAACAGACAGCATAACACCTCTTCAAATAAAGGAGTGATGTGTAAAGAAGACTTGTTTTTTAGATTTTATATGATAAACAAATAGTTTTGACTCAAGACCATGTAAGTAAAAAGGACAAAATGACAAGAACACCTAAGTGTAATTGCCTAAATCCTAAAACTGATAAGGTTGCATCGTGCTATCAAATTTTGTCTATATACTTACTCTTGAGAAAATTTAAGTTGTTTAATCCAAAAAGTAAAAGTGCATGAAAAGTAGGGATTTTATGCCCCCCTCTTCTCTCAAGAGTTCATATGATGACATGGAACTTTGGGCTACTCACCTTGTATCAATAGTATGTTCACAATAAATGGGGTTGTCTAAACTATCTATTTTCATTCATTTCTAAATGGTCCTATATGTGTGGCAAACATTAGGGCACAATCATGTCATTTAGATCTACATTAACTAACTTGTTTTGAAAATGTCTTATCCTTTTTATAACCACTACATCCATCAATTGCTCAGTGTAGTGCAATGTTTGAGTTGCCCCTACGTTATGAGGTTGAGTACCACTAACAGAGCTTGTTTTAACAACTCAAAACAAGCATTCTAGTGGGTCAACCTCAATTTATATATCCCACCATGGACTGGGGTTGAAACAATGTTAGGAGATGAATTTTGAAGTCAATGCTTCCCTAAAGAACTCATGGGGAGGTGATGAACTCCCACCCACAAGCCAAAATGCATGAAATAAAGACAAGTGGAAGGACTTTAGGGTTATTTTGGGGTCACCCAAATCATAAAAATTTAGGGAAGGGCCTTATTTAAATTCCTTCCATGCTTTTGGACCAAAGCAAAAAATACAAAGAGTGAAAAATTTTGATCACCAAAGTTCCCTAAAGGGTATGGGGGAGAGCATACACATGGTACCTATTTTTATAAACAAACACTTCAACAAAAAATCATGAAAATTAAAACTCTTATGAGTATTTAACTAATGTGAGAGTTCATTTTTATAACACCAAATGAAGTATGTAATGAATTTTCAACCCCTTGGCTTTGTTGTTGATAATTTCAAAAACTTCAAAAACAACTAAGTGATGAGAACAACTAAGTACATTTTAAGCACCAAATACAATGTAAGATTTAACCATGCTTAAACTTTGTTATTTCCACCTTAGGACCTGCAAATTGTTATAGGTTTTGCCTACTTAGAAGCTCAAAATCAAGTGAGAAAAAAACATTTCAAATTTAACTCTCAGGTTTTCTAATTTCTTGTCTCAAAGACCAATCATCATCAATCTATAAAGATCAAAGTTGATTACATAAATCAACATTGATTAAGTAGATCATCAACATTTCCTATAAAACACATAAAAACAAAGTTTATTTTGATGGAAAATGATTAATAAATGAGCTTAAAATCCAAACATCTCATGGATTTTATAAAAAATGGGTTATACAAACAACATACAGATCATCAAACACAAAATGAAGGCAATAAAATTTGAGTAAAACCATCGTTAGCCATGTTCCCTGTCTTGTTCTATTTTTTTTACATAGAGATCATGGGTAATTCTTATAATATATTTTGATCTATAAATCAATGTCGATCCCTATAACCTGTTAGGGACCCCTTATCCAACGAAAGCACAATTGATTACTTTCTTATAAGCAATTAAACATAGAATTATACCAGAATGATTAAGTAACTAGAAACTTAAGACAGCAAAGAATTTGGGAGACAATACAAACTCTTGTATTAAATATTACTAGAAGAAAATACAATAAGGAAGATGCCACTTCTTCCTCCACCTCAAAGGCTTGCCACACCTCAAGACCTTCTTCCCTCTCTCTCTTGCTCAACACAACTCTATAGCCTGAGTTATTATCTCTCCTTGAATGCTTCAGCTGATCTCCTTGACCTTACACCTGTAGATCTCCTTGACCTTGCTTGCTTCAATGCTTTTACTTGCCTGCTTGATAATTACAATACATGCCTCATGGGTCTTTAAATAGAATCGCATGGTTATAAAAATAGAACTCTAACTACAATAATTAGACACGCAGCTCGTGACTATAATTAGTCATTTAACATGTAAACACTCACTTCACTTAACTGACTGTTCATCAATAGCAGTTCTAGAATGCACAGGTGACCGACGCTGGTCCCTGCTTGCCTGGTGCTGCTGACGTCGGTCGACTAGCTGCCGTCACCGATTGCCTTCTGAACTGAATTTGATCGACGTCGGTCATGCTACCGACGCCGGTGCTTCTAGTTCTTCAGTAACCTTCCTCATGTCTGCAACAGTTGAAGCTTTTAGCTCCACACCCTAACAATCTCCCACTTGGAGGTAAATAGTTGCTACTGTACCTGTACCTGTACACCATCTATTTTTTTCTCTTGGCTCTGTATCCCTCTTCAAAGTCACTCTTGAAGACCAACCACCATGCAAACCTGTGATGTTATACCTGTCACTTATGCCAAAAGAATTTTGTTGCTCCCAAATTCTTCATGACATACTTCTGAACCAACTCTACCCTTAGCTCAGAAAACTCCTTGTATATGAAACCCTACAACAAGTAACACAATACAGTAACAGGATAATGTAGCTAATATTATCCAACCTGGTAAAGATAAAATACAATGGTCAAACCTCCATTGTCATGTAGCCTAATCAAGACCATATACCATAGCCTTTTGTCTCACGTGTCCATCCACTCTCTTCTCTAAATTGGGAATCCATCCCTCATCCAGTGCTTCCTTCTAGCTGACAACTCCACCAACAAATACTTGTTTGGTTCTTCTCCAAGGACTCACACTCCTCATCCATGCCAAGCTCCCACTGTTTCTAGATTCTACCTGCATTGCTTCTTCCATCTTCCTAGTTCTAGACCATCAGTAAGCAATATAAAGAAGGTGAACAATGAATATGAGGTTCACTTACCCTTTCTGACCTCCATATGGGTGTTTGAGACTCCTTGACAGCTTGCTGTCCACCCAACATCCATTCCAGTGACTGATCTTAGCCATCTCCCAGTCTGCTCCCGATCGATATCAGTTCCCTGCACTGACCTTGACTGTTGACACCATTTCCCTAGTCGACGCCAGTGTCCCCCTACCGACGTCGGTCCTTCTGACCAACATTGGACTTCTCCTGCCTGACTCTACTGACCCTCCTGGTCTGCACATGACTGATGTCGGTATCTGGCTGATCGACGTCGGTCCCAAGTGATCGACATCAGTGTTTGTGTGTTCCTGTAAGTGATGAAATCTTCATCCATGAGCTCATCTTGGATCAAACCTCTGTCCATACTGCCCTACTCAGATTTATTCAGCCCCTGTGACTGATCTTTGTCCTTCATCTCCTCCATAAACACCAAGGCTTCTTTGTTCCTATCAAAAGCATCAAATTTCCTTTTCCTGCAATGAACTCTATCTATGCTTTATGAATCTGAACACATACCTTTTGAATCAAGAACGTTTATTCCCTTCTTATTCATGTGACCAAGCCTATTAAGCCACATCTTTGAATCTACAGCTGAAGTAGATAAACCAGAAGTAGAATCAACAATACAAGTAGATAGATAAAGAGTACCTACTTTCTTACCTCTTGCTAAAACAAGTGCTCCCTTGGTAACCTTCCAAGAATCCACTGTGAGGGTTATTGTGCATCCCTCATCACCCAACCTTCGTACAGAAATCAAACTCTGCTTCAAAATTGGGACATGCATAACCTCCTTCATCACCCATGTGTTGTCAATCTGCAATCTCAGCTGCACTTTCCCTTTGCCAACTATCTGACAAGGCATACCATCCCCTAAATAAAGCACTCAAAAGTCTCCCTATTCATACTTATGGAACAAATCTCTATTTGGGGATGCATGAAAAGATGAACCAAAATCTAAAATCCATGATCCTACCTAACAATCCAAAGAAAGTATGAGAGCATCCTGTACCACAATATTTGCATCCTTTGCTTCTTCAATACCTGCATGTTGATTCTCTTTATCTCTCAACCAACACTCCTTCTTTGTGTGTCCTTTCTTTCCACAAAACTAGTAGGTAACACCTCTGGACTCGGATCTCCCTCCCACCTTCGACCTTTATTTCCCTTACTCAACCTTCTCCCTTTGCCTTCCCCTGCTTTCTGCACTTAGAGCATTTCTTGATGATTCACCTATGCTTCTCTTGCATATTTCTTCATTCAAGATCACACTCACAACATCATCAACTTTTAAGATTTTAGAAGTAGATGCAGAATTACTTACTGCCATAACCAAACTATCTCAACTTTCAAGTAAGGAGCATAAAATTAATAGAGCCTTTACTTCATCATCAAAAACAATATTGACTGAAGCTAATTGGTTTACCAAACCATGGAAATCACTAAGATGAGTATGTACTGATCTGCCTTCCTGCATTTGCAAAGTAAATAACTGCTTCATAAGATATACCTTATTAGAAGCTGAGGGCTTTTCATATAAATTTGCCAAGGATTTTATCAACTCTTCCGTTGTCTTGCACTGTGATAAGTTAGAAATCACAGACGATGCAAGGCTCAACCTTATGGAACTGAGAGCCTTCTGATCAAGAACACTCCATTCTTCATCCTTCATATCTGTGGGCTTGCATGCAACCCCACCCAATGGTAAGTACAAATCCTTCTGATACAAATAATCCTCTATATGCATCCTCCAATGTTAATAATTCTTGCCGTCAAACTTCTCCATTCGTAGCTTACTTTCTTCTGCCATTGCTGAACTCCCACTCAATCAGAAACCTGTGAATGACCTGTAATCAAAAAATAATACCCTGCTCCCTGCAAACCGTAGCTCTGATACCAACTGTTAGGGACCCCTTATCCAACAAAAGCACAATTGATTACTTTCTTATAAGCAATTAAACACAGAATTATACTAGAATGATTAAGTAACTAGAAACTTGAGACAGCAAAGAATTTGAGAGACAATACACACTCTTGTATTAAATATTATTAGAAGAAAATACAATAAGGAAGATGCCACTTCTTCCTCCACCTCAAAGGCTTGCCACACCTCAAGACCTTCTTCCCTCTCTCTCGCTCAACACAACAACTCTATAGCCTGAGTTATTATCCCTCCTTGAATGCTTCAGCTGATCTCCTTGACCTTACACCTGTAGATCTCCTTGACCTTGCTTGCTTCAATGCTTTTACTTGCCTACTTGATAATTACAATACATGCCTCATGGGTCTTTAAATAGAATCCCATGGTTACAAAAATAGAACTCTAACTACAATAATTAGACACGCAGCTCGTGACTATAATTAGTCATTTAACATGTAAACACTCACTTCACTTAACTGAATGTTCGTCAACAGCAGTTTTGGAATGCACAGGCGATCGATGCCAGTCCCTACTTGCCTGGTGCTGCCAACTAGCTGCCGTTGCCGGTTGCCTTCTGCACTGAATCTGACCGACGTCGGTCATGCTGCTGATGCCGGTGCTTCTGGTTCTTCAGCAACCTTCCTCATGTCTGCAACAGTTGAAGCTTTTAGCTCCACACCCTAACATAACCTGTGACTTGATTAAAAATAAAAAACATAAAAAACAAAACTAAATTTTGAAACTTGAAGATTTTTATGCATCCATTAGAAAAATTAAAACTAGCATAACAACCTTCTTGGCCATATGGGATATAGTGTCCCACCAGGTGTGCTAGGACATGAAAAATGAATAAGTAGAGGGGAGGTTAGTCTAGTGTTAGTCTAATAAAACAAATCAAAATAACTCACTAAAATCCTAACACCTATAGCCTACAAACTAGGGAGAGCATAGGTAACAAACATACAAATGAAATCATAACTAGAACATAAAATAAATCACTCTTTTACCTTCCTTGAAGCTCCAAATGGTTTTTTTAAGTGTCTTTCTTGGTTTTTGTATCAATAAGTATTAGACAATGAAGCATTATTTGCTTCTTCTCTCCTTGGCACCTTGGCTTAATTGTGTGGCTTATGATTTTGGCAATGGTAACATTACTTGCAAAGCTTGTCTCTCTCCAAATTAGCATTATAACTTTGGCTTATGAGAGCTTAGAAATTAATAAGTATGGCCTTATATTTATAGCCTCAAAATTTAACTCTCACCCAAGGTGAGCTAAAGTTAAGTTTAAACATGGAATGGGTTCAAACTAACCCTAGGTGAGTTGAGACTAACTCTAGTTGAGTTGAAAGGTTTTTGTGTAATTATGATTTTCAATTACTAGGCATGGCTCTCAAATTAGATATTTTGAAAGAGCTTGACAACTCATAAAGGCAATGATGAAAATGCTTGATATTTTAATTTTTGGAAATTTCATTTTTAGATATTCATTGATTGCAAATAGATAATTAAACTAGGCATTTAATCTTGTTTAATTAGATGATTAGTTTTGATTAGCATTTTTTCTCTTTTAATATTTTACTAAGTGCCCTGCTTAATGATTCCATAGGTCAAACTACTAGTTGTTAGCTCACAAGGTGACTAAGGCTGAATATGTGAGAGGTTATTATTGTATACGAGCTAGTATCCCAAATAGGGATGCCTTGACATGATTTTGACCATTGATGAATGATGCACATACAAAATTAGGATGTTTAGTGATTCTTAGGCTTAATTTTCAATGTTTGATAAGAATCAATCTAAATTCTAATTGAAATCTATTTGTGGTCGAAATTGGGTGTCTATATGCAAAACTCCACCGATAGAACTATTTCAATGCCAAAGACAAGATGAAAGGAGTAATTTTGTTCAATAATTTGTATGTGGTTTGATAGGCCCATAAGATCATAGAAACTCGATCATCCTAGTCAATGTGATCAATATTTTAAATTTTTATTAATGTATGTTCCAAGATTTTATTAAAATCTTCAATATTATTATTAACTTGAGATTGGTAGGGAGTTATCTTATGGTGCTCAATCATGAACTCAGCTAAGAGGATGACTATCATCTCATTTAGGAAGTGAGTACCATGATCACTTGTTAAAGCTAAATGGAATCCATATATGATGATGATATTTTCCCAAAGGAACTTAGTGTTGGTTGTAGCAGTATAATCATGTTTGGGCACTATTTCACCCAATATGTGAGATAGTCAATGGTGGTAATCATGTAGCATTTATCAATTCATCTTGCAGCAAGGGTAATGGTCCCAACAAAATCAATATATCATTTTTCAAAAGGTTCATGAGCAAGGATTATATTAATAGGCATAACATCCCTACGATTTAGTTTGCCTACTTGTTGACATATATCAAATTAGTGTGCATAAGCCTTGGTATCTTTGAATAAGATGGGCCACCATAAGCCAGTTAGGAGCACCTTTCATATCATTGCATCACCAGCATAATGTCCTTGAGTGACACCTTTATGGATCTCTTAAAGGACTTTTGTGCACTCATGCTACATTACACCCCTTCTTAACACTTCATCCCTTCCAAGTTTGTATAGGTCTCCATAATAAGATAGAAAGGTGCAACACATAGAACCAGATGTTTTTTCTCTTGGGTGATAAGATGGTCTAGCATGGAACCTATTTCAATAAAATAACTATTTATTCTATTTCTTAGGGCATGCATGTAAATTTTAAAAGTTGTACATTAGGTAAATCATCCTCTATGGCATGTGTTTGTTCACCAGACTCAACACGTGAGAGGTGTTCAGAACAAAAATTCACTTTGCCAAGTTTTATGACCATGGAGAATTAGAACTCTTGGAAGATAACAATTCACTGATAGATTAGTCTATGCAACACTAGTTTATTCACAATGTTCTTCAGTACCTCATGATTCATAAAAAATGTGAAAGAAGTGGCTAACAAGCACTAATGAAACTTTTAGAGTGCATATATCATGGATAAGGCTTCCCATTATGTAGTAGAGTAATTCCTCTACACTGGTGTTAGCTTGAGACTAACAAAATATATGGGATGGTCCAGATTCCCTTTGTTAGGATACATAAGGATAACACCCACTACCATGTTGAAAGCATTTATGTCTACATGAAATGGTGTCATCCATTCTAGAAAATGGAAGATGGGTGCAGTTACCAATTTCTCCTTCAAAATATTGAATGTCTATTGATGTCATTCGGTCTAGAGGAAGAGTTCATTTTATTTGAGAAAATATTGTAATAGAGTTATCATGTTAGCATAATGACGAATAAATTTATGATAATATTTTATATGACCAAGGAAGGCATATACCTCACATTGAGTGGTTGGTGGTGAGATTTGAACAATACCATAATCTTGGTTGGATCCATGAGTAGTCCATCCTAGAAAATGATGTTAATTTGGGCTAAATTGATTGGTTCAAGGTTTAAATAATTTTAATTTATGGTTTAGAGTTTAGGGATTAATAAATTTAAGGATTAGGGCTTAGGGTACATAAGTTTTAAGGTGCATTTATACAATCATGTGAGAAATTGGGGAAATTTTGGGTGCATTGAACCTATATCTTTGATTATAGAATGTGAATTTGGGATCAATTATCCCCCACATCATTGCAGATTGAGCCTATGAAGTCAATTGTGGTAATGAGGGATGCAATTTTAACCAAGTTCATCCTTATGAACTTAGTTCTTAATATATATATATATAAAGGATTTTAATTAGGGATAAATTTATTGGTTAAGGTTTTAAGGTTTATAATTTAAAGGGTTTGGGGTTTAGGGCTTATGGCTTAGGGTTTAATGTAAATAGTACATGGTTTAGAGTCAAAGTTAAATGGTACAGGGTAACTTAGGGTTTAAGATATTTGATATAGGGTCCAATCACTAAGGTAATTGAAGAACATTTGAGCTACTTGTGACACCTATTTTTGACTTGATTAACTTCATGTTTGCATTTCTAGTAAAAGTAGAGGCAATTATGCCATGTACATGTTATATAATCGATTGAGCCATAAATTTGGTTTAGGGGCTCAATTTTTCCTAGATCATGTAGGGAATTTTACAAATTGACTAATTATATTAATTCATAATAGAATATTGATCTTTTGGTTTTGCCCCAAATCATATCTTGTTATTGAAGACCCTCAAATTGGTCTTAAATGCCTCCTTAATTAAAAGAATCAACTACCTCTCCTCCTCTTTGGTGAATATTGGCCATTTTGGCCCACTTACTAAGCTTTTGTTTGGTACAAATAGATAAACATGGTCCCAATTGATGAATGGATCAGGTGGCCTTTAAGCAAGCCCAACATCACAAAGTTGAGGGATCCAAATAAGTTTTCATGGTGTCGAGCAGTTGCATGTATAGATTCAGAAAAGGCCTAAGTTTATACTTTTCCAACTTTCAACTAAGCATAGCATTCAAAATTCCTTCAGAGGAAGTGTTCTACACAAAGCCCACAATAAATGTACAAGGTCTACTTCTTTCAAGAATTTTGTCCCACTTTATTTGGCTAAGTGTCAGAATTCTTTTAGGAGTTATGTTTTGGGCCTTTTATTCAAGTGTTGGGAATTATTTCAAACATTTTGTCCAAAATAATTTCCTTGAAAGGTCATTCTCAAAAAAGGGTCCTTTAACAAACTTCTAAAGGATATCTTTCGGAGGAGTTAACCCAAAATATAAATCTCAAAGGGCACTTTTCCAAATAAAGTGTCCCAAACAATTTCCCCAAAGGGTACTTTCTTGGGGAAATGGTCAAGTGAAAAAATTTCTACGAATATGTCTCTCAGGGAAATGGTCCACTTCAAGGTTTTTGAAGGGTGCTTTTCTTTTAGAAAGGGCACTTTTTAAAAGTCTGAAGGATCAGTTTCTCAGGAAAGTGTCCTTCACATTTTCTCCAAAGGACCTTTCTACAGTAAAGTGTCCCAAACAATTTCCTCAAAGGTTCTTTTCTTAGGAAAATGGTCCACTTCAAGGTTCTGAAGGACATTTTCTTGGCAAAGTATCCTATGCACTTTCTCCAAAGGATATATTTCTATAGTGAGGTGGACCAAGTCAAAGTTCTGAAGGGCACTTTTTAGAGGGCAAGGGATGAAGACATGAGTTCTTTTAGGCATTTTGTCTGCAAAAATTATTTGAGGTAAGGACAAATCAAAAAAAATTATTTAGAGAAAGTGTTCCACACAAATCTTGAAGGAATTATCTAGCAAAAGGTTCGAAAGAAATATTTATTTGATTTTAAAAGGTCCTAGGTAGCCCTACAGGCATCAAATTCAAGCCCCTCTAACTATTCATTTGGATTTGAAAATCTAAGGACATTTGTGCTAACGTCAATATAGAGCTCGAGCAAAAATATATCTATGTTTAAATTTGATAGACCAAAAGACATCAATCATGTTCTATAAAACATCAAATGATGGTCGATGGGACATCAAAGCAAGACAAATCTTATTAAGCTTAATTTTGATAGTCACACGACTGTCAATTATGGTCACATGAACATCATTTGATGGGAGTGAGGATGTTAATTTTAGGCTCATGAACTAGTCATTGGCTTTTAAGTGGTAGACTCAAATCAGATCAATGACATGCATTTAATCATGGATTCCAGATCAATGACATGCAAGTAGGTTAAGGAGTTAGTGGATATTAAGACTAAAAACATGATGGAAAAGTGGCACAAGCATGTGGGTCCTAGAAAAATAGCGATGGCTTTTAGGCATCCATGCACAAGCAAATCTAATGGTGCGATATGAATCCAAGATCTGGTAATTGGAGTCAATTTTTGATGACCAATCAGAATAAAGGGGAGTTAAGTGACTTAGATAGAGGTCAAAAGGTTAGTTTTTTACCAAGGTATGTAAGCATGATGGAGCTGAGCTTGAGTATGATTTAGTTGAACTAGGAGTGGATACTTTGGGAATGAATGGTGCCATTGGGAGCTTGTATAGGTAGATATATAGACTTTAATGGCCATCACCAAAGCCAGCTACATGAAAATGACCTTTCTCCCCACTTGGGCACGCATTGACAAACTAGTCATGAGCAATTTTCCATCAGGACAAAATGAAAGTGACTTGATCCCACCATTGTAGCCATCATGGAACATCATGGAGAAGATATTGTAATTATGCAATGGATTGGAGTGACCTAGATAAATCAAGAAGGGTTTGAGTGAGTTTTATTCATGGTGGTAGCTATAACAACTTTTCAAATGGGTTTGAACTAGTTTGATTCCCTTTTAGAGCATAAAAATCCCCTCTCTCTTGCTTCTATTCTATTATAAATATAGCCTTTGAGCTATTATTTTTCATACCTCAAGCTAGTATGACTATACTTTGCCAAGATTGTATTTGACACCTCTTGGAGAACTGAATAGAGCTTTTTGCAATCATTTTGATAATTGGTATTTTAGTATTCTGTGTTTGTGTAATATGCATCTATGAATGTCATCTTCCTTTTACATGTCTAAACTCAACCTAGGTGCTAGGAATCTTCTTTATAGGTCTTATAATGTGTCTTAGTATTGATCTCTCAAGGATATAGTGGATAACCAAGCTTAAGTGTCTTCAACTAGACCTTATTTTCATTTCTCCCTAATCTAAGTGCATCGAACAAATCTCTATACAAAATACTATTACATTAAAAGCATAGTGATTATTGCATTATTTTCATATTTCATTAGTGTGTTAAAGAGTTTAAGCCTAAGAGTGGGTCTGTTAAATTCTTGGTGTATCACTACAGCTTAGGATGGGTTCCATTTTCTACAATCTTCTTACCCCTATTCACCCCAACCAATTTTAAATTTAGAATTAAATGTCCAAATTCTAAAAATATGAGGAGGTAGCCTTATAAAAAATCCTAGAGGTTTGGTCTAGATATAGGCAACCCACAACCTTAAATCATTCCCATGTTAGTCTAGTTATGGACCAGAATTGAACAAATCTGACCTCTATTGGGTTTTATCTTGATATCTAACAATTCCAGCACACCTGGTGGGACCACTAATCTTGCATATCTAACTATAGTAGTTAGTTTCATAGTTTCATTTCTAGGCTTGCATAATATTTTATGCCCCTCAAGGTTATCAAAAGATCCTCCACAAAATGGAAGGGAATAGATTTGTTTGAGCTACCTTTACAATCAATAAAGAAAAAGAAGGCCCCTTAGCCAAAGCCTACACCTACTCCTCTTGTTCCCCCTATTGTTGTTGAAATCCTCTTGTTCAAGCCAGTATTATTTAGTAAAACATTGTTATAAATCCCATACCTTATATGGTCATTCCTAAGAGGCAAACCTTTATCTCATTTAATGGTGGTAGCCCTCTAAATCTCACCCAATGAGATGATATTCTAGTCTCGGCTTTAAAGGCTCTTACCTATTATACAAGATAAAATCTAGTTACTCATGTAGACCATATTACTAATATTGCTAACCTTTGTTCAGTGCATCATATGACTCAAGAAAATGTAGCAATAAGGTTGTTAGCAACCTCTCTCAAAGAGAAGGCACTCCAGTGGTATAGAGGTTTTCCCCTCACATCAATAAATAGTTGGGATGAGTTTGGAGAGGTCATGTGTAAGTACTTTGAAGACAAGAGTGATCATATATCACTTATGGAGCAGCTCACAACAATCAAGATATTCCCTAATGAGTTCATGGTGGATTTCAACTACAAATTCTAGAAGACTTGGGACACAATTCCTATGGTAATCAAGCCTATGCCCAACTATGCTTTTTTATACTATTTAAAGACTCTTAACTCAAATGTAGCTGTCATGACTCAATCCATAGGAGGGAATACCCTACCTAGAGCTTTTGAAGTAGCAATTAGGGTTGAAACTTGCATCATACAAGTAGGAAAGTTGGCTTCAATGCCTCTCTTTCCAAAAACGTATCCTCCTACTCCAATTGTCACTCCAATTCTAGAATCAACAAAGTTTTATCAAAGAGAAGGTGAGCAAACCAATAGACTGGGGAAGATAGAGAGTCTCCTTAGAGCCCAAAACAACAAGTTGGTTGCAATGGAGAGGCAACAAGCTCCACAATACAGGCCATATCAAAATAATAATCAAAATTTTCAATACAATAGGCCACCTTATAAAACCAATTATCAAGGATAATATTAGAAGCCTCAGTCAAGGCAATACAATCCCAATGCTCCAGGTAATTCTAGAGTTGTGCCAACTCAGAAAAAATATGCCCGAAAAGGTTCATGGTAATTAGAGATATAGTCCAATGAAATGGTAATGGCCACTACTAGAAATATGTATCAAGACCCTAATTGGCAACATGCTCCTTCATTTTAGAGTCATGACATGATGCCTCTTCTACCACAAACCCCCAAGTGAGTCAAGACATCATGTCTGCCATGTCATGATCAGAAGCTTAGAGCTAGCAATAAGGGAGCATGATTAGAGCACTTGTTGATACCACATCCATGGATTTCCTAAAAGGGGAATATGTTCTTGAGTATGTAGCATCTAATATGGAACAAGCCTAGAGGATAAATGAATCAGTTACAGCTCAGACAAGAGCTAAGAAAAGGATGTTAGAGGACAACTTGGGGAAACCTAAGGCTTTTGCATCACCTCTTCAGACTAGTCAGTAACCCACTTCTTCAGATGCATCTACTAAAGCTCTTGCAAATCAATAAGTGCCCCAATCCCATAGATAGCAGTAGAGTTCCCCTTTCATTCCTCATGCTACTCAAATACTGAGTGATGCCTCCACCTCTAAAGGAAAGTCCAAAAGTACTAGTCTTCTTTATAATATTATGGATCATTCAAATAAGGATAATGTAACTATGTCCATTTATGATGCTCTATATATCCCTAGACAAAAAGATATTCTCCATCTAGAGCTCTTTAAACTTTCCTAAGTGGAAAAAATGGCTAATAAAGTGAACGTTGTATTCATCAATAATAGTTAGCCTAACAGATCCCCTGGCCAAGTTCCCAATCAAGTTCCAATCAGAAGCCAACCTCAAAATGTTTTCCCTCCTCTTAAGGTTGTAAATCATCCCCCATTTTATGTGACAGTCATCATAGGGGATTTTTTAGTGCATAATTGCATGCTTGACTTAGGTGTTTCAACCTCAGTGATGCCTAAAACCATAACATATAAGCTTGTGCTTAAATATGTGTCTAATAAAAAGGGTGTTCTCCAATTGGATGGATCACTTACTAAGATATTAGGCATCTTGAAGGATCTTCAGATCACCTTACTTTCATGTCCAAATTGTGTCATTACTCAGGATGTGATGGTGGTAGACCTACCCCCTATTTTACCATATGCTTGTCTACAGACTTCACTACTAAGATTGGGGGATATTTGTCATCTAATTGGTCATACAAGGTTTTTATAACTAGGTATGGGACCAAAGTCACCATAAGGTATAAGCCTATATCTAGGTTCCACTTAGATCCATGCATACCCAATCTTGCAAATGCTAATTATGCCATATTTAAGGAGGTTGAAGAGGTTATTGAACAAGAACCTCATAGTCATCTAGAAGGCATCTCAAACCTGTACTTGGATGAGTGGGCATCTAATAACCATGGATTTGATATATACAACATCATTGAAGAGATAGACTTGGGATTGTACTATATGCATGAGGAAGGTGTTGCAATACCTTCCTTAACTAACACTATTCAAGAAGAAGATGGTATATGGACTTTGTTCTTTGATAGCTCAAGATCAAAGAATGGAAGTGGAGTGGGAGCCATGTTGGTTTCATACTCAAGTCAAAAGTACCATTCTACTATAAGACTCCAATTAAGTTACACCTCAAATATAGTTGAATATGAAGCTCTTTTGCATGGTTTGCAGGAAGCAAGGAAGAGAGGTATACAACTCCTTCAAGGGTGATAGAGAACTTGTATTACAATAGGTGAGAGGCCTAAGTGCAGTTAAGAGTCACCATATGAAATCTTATAATCACTGGGTATGGAACCTCATGGTAAATTTATTGATGTTTGATATCCAATCCATACCAAGAGAAGAAAACCAACATGTAGATAGGCTTGCTGCCATTGGTGCCCAATATGAGATAGTAGAGGGAGTCAAAGGTAACCAAGGCCAAGATAAGGTCAAAATTATATGCAAACCAGTTATACTTGATAATGAGGTGATTTGTAAAGTATTTGACAATGATGATCAAATCATATGGTTTCTAATATAAGAGGCAAAGTTATGCCATAGGAACCAAGAAAAGTTCCAAAATCAATATAATGATCAACTAGTATAGCTGAGATCAAACAAGCTTCCCAAAAGACTCGTGACATTAGAGATCATATTCAATGAAAATGATCAAGTAAGAAAGAGTGAGGTATGCATCTTAGCTAAATAAGAACACTATGAAAAGATAGAGATCTTTAAGGACAAGTTGTTGAATCTAGGAAGGGTTAATACAATGGAAGAAAGAGTTGCATTTGTTGCTCTATGTAAATAATTTCTTGATATATTTGCATGGTAATACAAAGACTTAAAAGGGTTTGACACCAAGTTTACCCAATACACCATTGAATTATAAAGTAATGCCAAGCCAGTCAGGTATAAATAGAGACCTATCAACCAAAGAGTGGAGGATCTCACGAGAAGAGAACTCTATAAATTGATCAAATTTAGGATAATATTTCTAATTAAACATTCCTCTTGGGTGGCAGACCTCATGCCAGTGAGGAAAAAAAATGGAGATATTTGGTTATGTGTTGAATTCAGAGACCTCAATAAGGTGTCCCTAAAAGATCATTACCCACTACCCTCCATGGATCAAATTATGTAAAAAGTGGCAGGTTCTCAAAGATTCTCATTGATTGATGGCTATTCTAGTTATAATTAGATCGTGGTGAAAGAAGAAGATAGGCACAAAACTATCTTTACTAAAAAATGGGGCACCTATGCATATTTTAAAATGCCTTTTGGACTCTCCAAAGCTAGAGATACCTTCTAAAGAGCAATGGACATTACTATTCATGGTCTTTTAAATGACATGGTTTTAGTTTAACTTGATGATATAATGATTTTCACAAAAGACCCTAATGATCATCTAACATATTTGAGATCTATTTTTGATAGATGCAAATAGTTTGGGGTTTCTTTGAATCCAAATAAATGCATGAAGGGAGACTTATTGGACATGTGGTGTCCAAATCTAGTCTTTCAATTGATTTAAAAAAGATAGAGACAATCCTTGTTCTATCACTACTCAAACACAAGAAAGGGTTATAGGGCTTCTTGGTCAAGATCAAATTCATCAGCAGGTTCATTTCAGGCTTTACAGAGATGGTCAAGCCACTCACTCATATGCTGATAAAAGGTAAAGGGTTCACATGGATAAGAGAAGGAAAGAAGAGATTTGAGGCAATGAAGGAGGCCATATCTCATGCCCTGACTCTATTAAATCCATATTTAAACAAGGACTTTTATATGTATGTCTTTTACACATTAGATGTAATTTCTACCATGCTCATGTAGAAAAATAATTAAGGTTTAATGCAACCCATTGCTTTATTCAACCAAGCTTTGGAGGGTTATGAAGAAAGATATAGCTTTGTTGAAAAGCATGTGCTTGTTATCGTTAGAAGTTTGAATAAATTTAGGGATCTAGTTTCAAATAGTAAGATCATACTAATGATGACTCACCCAAGTGTGAAGGATATTATCCTCAATAGAGATTTGAATGAAAAGAGAGTTGGATAGGTGACCAAGTGTATGGAATCTGAAATTGAAGTCAAGGTCATGAAGCTAGTCTGAGGAAAGGGATTATGTGAACATCTTGATAAATATGAGAGAGAAGAAAAAGAGATAATCTTGGTGATCCAAGACACCCAATAGGAAGATGAGGACACTCTTCCATCCAGCTAAACACTAAACATTGCAAGATTAATCCAAATGGGAGAGTGTCCAATGGGTTTCAATGCATCACAAAGAAGACACTTCAGGTTATAATCAATGCCACACATTTTGATTGATGGAGTGTTTTTCAAAAAGGATATTAGAGGTATGTTCTTAAGATGTGTTAAAACTAACCAATTTGATAAGCTTCTCCATCAATTCCATGACAGTCCCCAAGGAGGCAATTTTAAAACCAAGACTATAGCTAAAAAAATCATCAAAGATGGTTACTTTTGGCCCAATTTATTCAAGGATGCACATGCATGGGTGAGGAAGTGTTTAAAATGTGCCATGTTTATAGGAAAATTGAATCTAGTTGATATGCCATTAAAGCCTATTCAAGTTGAGCAGTCTTTCATGAAATGAGGCTTAGACTTCATTGGCATGATTAATCCTCCATCTAGTGCTAGTCATAAGTGGGTCTTGATAACCATAGACTAATTCACTCGGTGGGTGGAATCAGTCCCCTTAAAGGAAGCAAATGAGAACTCTATTCTTGAGTTTTATGAAAGCCTAGTCACCTATTTTGGAGAACCATCGACCATAATATCAAATAATGCTTTGGCATTTAGAAGCATAAAGGTATGTGAGTGGGATCTTTAACATGGTATCTATCTAAAATATTCATCTAATTATTATCTACAAGTTAATGGACTAGATGATTCCACTAATAAGAACTTGATTTAGATCATCAAGAGAACAATGGAAGATAATCAGAGATCCTAGCACACAAAAATGAAGATTGTCTTATGGGATAACAGGGTCACCCCCAATAAGGTCATTGGTAACTCACCTTATCTCTTAGTCTATGGAAGAGAAGCAAGGATACCAATTTCATTGGAGCTTCTAACTCTAGAGCTTGCACACCAACTAGAGCCTCTAGATAGTGATGTGATCGAAGTCAGAATGAATGAACTAAGAGAGTTAGAGGAAATAAGGGATGATGTCAAGCATGCCATATGGTCTAACCAATAGTAGGTCAAAATGACCTTTGATAAAATATATTTATCTAAAACATTCCATCAAGGTGACGTAGTCCTCAAATGGGATGAGGATCATGCAAAACAAGGAAAACACTCCAAGTTTGATAGTCTTTGGAGTGAACATTATGTCATCATAGGCAGTAAAGAGAGCAATGATTTTGAGTTTGCCAAATTTAATAGGGAGAGCCTTTCCATCCCTATCAATGGGAGCTATCTCAATTTTTGATAATAATCCCATACCTTGCCCCTTGTACATTAATAGATAGGTTTGCTCTTTTCCTCTAAGTGCTTCTGCACATTGATATTGTTAGTCATTATGTTCATGGTTTAGGTTGTTGCTTTGTATTTTGTTGATTTTTTATTGTTTTCCCTTCTTATTACTCCAATAAATGTTTCCAAAAATTAAGTGAATTTTATTTGTAAGTAGCTTTCCATTTGAGAAAGATCAATCAAGGCCTAGGTTCCATGTCCAATAGGCAGGTCAAGGTAGCTGAGTCACCAAAATTGTAGGCCATTTTGGCCGACTTACCAAGCTTTTGTTTAGTTCAAATAGATAAGTAGTGTCCCATTTGATGAATGGATTAGGTGGCCTTTAAGTAGGCCTAACATTGCAAAGTGGAGGGATCCAAATAGGTTTTCATGGTGTCAAGCAATTGCTTGTATAGATTTAGAAAAGGCCTCAGTTTATACTTTTCCAACTTTTGGCTATGCATACCATTCAAAATTCCTTTGGAGGAAGTGTTCCACACAAAGCCCACAACAAATGTATAAGGCCTAATTATTTCAAGAGTTTTTTTCCACTTTATTTGGCTAAGTGTCATAATTCTTTCAATATTTATGTTTCAGACCTTTTATTCAAGTGTCAGGAATTATTTCAAACATTTTGTCTGAAACAATTTCCCTGAAAGGTCATTCTTCAAAAAGGGTCCTTTATTAAAATTCTAAAGGATATCTTTCAGAGGAGTTGACCTAAAAGATAAATCCTTAAGGGAACTTTTCCAAACAAAGTGTCCCAAATAATTTCCCCGAAGGGTACTTACTCGAGGAAATGATCCAGTGCAAAAATTCCAAAGGATATGTTTCTCAGGGAAACAGTCCATTTCAAGGTTTCTGAATAGTACTTTTCTTTTGGAAAGGGAACTTTTCAAAAGTCTTAAGGGTTAGTTTCTTGGGCAAGTGTCCACATTTTCTTTGAAGGAACTTTCTACAGTAAAGTGTCCCAAACAATTTCCCCAAAGGGATCTTTTCTCAAGGAAATGGTCCACTTCAAGGTTCTGAAGGGCATTTTCTCGATAAAGTGTCCTATGCACTTTCTTCAAAGGATATATTTCTACAATGATGTAGACCAAGTCAAATTTATGAATGGAACTTTTTAGAGGGCAAGGGACCAAGACATGAATTCTTTCAGGCATTTTGTCTACAAGAATTATTCAAGGCAAGGACAAAGTAAGCAATTTCCTTCGAATAAAGTACTCTACAAAAATATCTAAGGAATTATCCAATAAAATGTCTAAAGGAAATAAATATATGATTTCAAAAGGTCCTAGCCAGCGCCATAGACATCAAATTCAAGCCCCTTCAACTAGTCATTTGGATTTAAAAATCTAAGGACATTTGAGCTATGTCAAGATAAAGCTTAGGCAAAAATCTATTTGTGTTTAAATTTGATAGCCCACACGACATTAATCACATTTTGCAAAATAGAAAATGATGGTCGATGGGATGTCAACTTTAAAGATAGAGCAAGATAAATCCTGTTGAGCTTAAATTTGATGATTACATGACCATCAATTATGGTCATGTGAATGTCATTTGATTGTAGAGAGGACATCAAATTTAGGCACAAACACATGGGTCCTAGTAGAAGATCGATAGCTCATAGGCATTTGTGCATAGGTAGATCCAACAGTGCTAGATGAGTCTAAGATCTAGTAATCTGAGCTAGTTCTCGATGACCAATCAAAACAAAGGGGAGCCAAGTGACTTAGACAAAGGTTGAAGGGTCAATTTTCAACCAAGGCAAGCAAGCATGATGGATCTGAGCTTGATCATAATTTATTTAAGCTAAGAGTAGATATTTTAGGATCAAATGGTGTTATTGGGTGCCTACAGAGGTAGACACGTAGACTTCAACATCATCACCAAAGCTAGCTACATGAAAATGACCTTTCTTCCCACTTGGGCACATATTGACAAACTGGTCACAAGTCATTTCACATCAAAACAAAATAAAAGTGACTTGACCCACAATTGTAGCTTCCATGGAGCATCATGAAGAAGATATTGTAATGATGCAACAAACTAGAGTGACCTGGATCAATTAGGAAGGGTTTGAGGGAGCTTAATTCATAGTGGTAGTTGTAATAGCTTTTCAAATAGATTTTAACTAGTTTGATTCCCTTTTAGAGCATAAAAATTTCCCTCTCCCGTGCTTTTCTTTTGCTATAAATATAGCCTTTGAGCTATTATTTTGCATCCCTTAGGCTGGTACAACTAGACTCTGCTAGAATTATATTTGATGCCTCTTAGAGTAGTGAATAGAGCTTTTTGTAGTCATTTTGATAATCAATATTTTAGTGTTCTATGTTTGTGTAATATGCATTTATGAATGTCATCTTCCTTTTGCATGTCCAAACTCAACCTAGGTGTTAGGAATCTTCTTTATAGGTCGTATAGTGTGTCTCAATATTAATCTCTCAAGGATATAGTGGATAGTTGAGCTTAATTGTCTTCAACCAGACCTTATTTTCATTGCTCCCTTATCTAAGTGCATCAAATAGACCTCTATATAAAATACTATTGCATATAAATCATAGTGAGCATTACACTATTTTCATATTTCATTAGTGTGTTAAAGAGTTCAATCCTAAGAGTGGGTCTATTAAATTCTTGGTGCATCACTGCAGCTTAAGATAGGTTCCATTTTCTAAAATCTTCTTGTCCCTTTTCACCCCAACCAATCTTAGATTTAGAAGTAAAGTTCCAAATTCTAAAAATCTGAGGAGCTAACTTCATAAAAAACCCTAGACGTCTGGTCTAGATATAGGCAACCCACAACCTTAGACCATTCCCATATTAGTCCAATTATGGGTCAAACTTGAACAAATCTGACCTCTATTGGGAACTATTTGGATAGCTAATAGTTAATTACGTTGAAGGGGCTCAAAATATCCCTACTTTATTTAATAGATGCACAGAGCTAGATTGGTACTCCAAAGGATTTAGCCATAGGTTTAAAAACTGCATAAATTAAATGACATCTCATGATAAAATCAGTTATATCACAAGGCATTTATGTTTGTGGCATACATAGTGGGAATTAGGGCATAGGACTTACAAGTTAAATTTTTTAGGGATCATTAGGGATTAGGGCAAAGGGTTTAGGTTTAAGGACTTGTATATTAATGTCTAATCAATAGACATGCCATGTTTTCAAACTAGATTCTTACTATAAAAGATGTTAATTGGGACTAAACTAAAGTTGATAAATACCTGGAAAGTAAATGGTTTACAATTTAGGGTCCAATGTTTAGGGTTTATGGCCTTCTAGGTTTTAATGTACATAAATGGTTTAGGGTACATAAGAGCAATCACAAAGATAATTGAGGACAATTTGAATCACTTGGACCCATTTGCAACTATAAAATGTGTTTTTGGGTTGTCATTATACCATGGATGTCATGTCGCACACACAGATTATATGAATTAGTCAAATGGGTCAATTAATCATGTGATTTAGGCCAAACTGACCCCTGTGAACTTAATTCTTATTCTAAATGATGTTAATTTGGGATAAAAAGATTGGTTCAAGGTTTAAAGAGTTTATATTTCTAGTAAATATAGTCTAGGGATTAGGAAATTTAGGGGTTAGGGCTTAAGGTATAGGTTTTAAGGTATATAAGGTAGAATCATGAAGGTTATTGGGGAAAATTTGAGCTCCTTGAAAGTAGATCTATGAGTAAAGAATGAAAATAAATCAAGTATTGAAAGGTATGAAAATAAACAACAAATTACAACTTTGATTGCTAAATACACTAAGAATTTAAACTCAAAAATTCAAAAACTTGATATCATCACGACGAACATACTCTCCTCTTTCCAAAAATATGATTCTTATATTTTTAGACTAATTTAAGGTTTCAACCTATATTTATTTTTAACTGACTTTTTATGCCACTACATGCTGCAAACATACATGTCTATACATGTTCATGTAATTTTTGTTTCATTGATCCAAGTGAAAAAAAATTACATAGTAATGTAGTACATTTAATTTTACACACATTTAAAAAATGATTTTCATTTTTTTAGGTAGTTGGGCCTAACTCATGGACAACTATCCATTTCTTTGTTAATTTTTAGGATCTAGTTATTTGAAAAAATCATAAAAAAAAGTATTCATTGAAAAAATACAAAAAAATATAGGTGACATGCTACAAGATTTTTCTAAATTTTCCCTAAAGGTTTTCAAATAATATTTAATGCTGCTCAAAAAATGGTGCACATCACGACTGTCGATCTACTATGTTTTCTAAACAAAAACCAGAGTTCCTCTTCAAATTTTAGATGTTTGACCTAGTTATACTTAACTATTTTTTTTAAAAAATAGTATTTTGGAAACTAGACTCAAAATTCTACATTTCATGTTTTACACCATCTTCAAATTTGGAGTGTAGATATCTAAAATTATCTACAAAAGTTTAAATTTCTGAAATTTCAAAAAAAATCATGTCCACAGGTAGGCCACTTTCTATCCCCCAACTTTTTGCACTTACCCACTCTTTTTCTTGAGTTGCACCTATCTCTTTTCTTGTAATAAAGAGATTAAGTATGGAATGAGCTAATTTTTAGAATTAGATTTAATATGATATTTTTGGTTAAAATTAAGTGCTCATTCAAGCAACCTAGTATAGAAAGCCCAATGTATAAACCATCACATGACAAAATTGATAAGAACCAGTCTTGAGTTGCACACTTTAAGTGAGCATGTGAGTCCATTTCTTACATGATATTCCAATGTGTTAGCTAGTTGGCCTTGTTATCCTCTTTGGGTGTGTACTTAAGAAAATTCATGTTAAACTAAAGGATAAGAACCCAACACCACCTAGCTATCATTATAGTTTGGGATTATGAGAGGATGATCCCCTAATAAGGGGTGTCGATTGGGGCAACCAATGATATTAGGATGATCAAATGGGTAGATGTGATGTCATTTTATACTTTTCTGTAGACCATGGGATCTCTAAGAGTGGAAGACTTGATTTCCATACCCTATCGGGACATGGTTGGGCAATGGACTAATGAGGGATTTGATCTTGTAATATCCACCAGGGATATGCAAGTTTCGGATAGATTTATACAAGTCGAGGCATACCCTATGGATCAAGTGCCCCAATAGTTTGGTATGCCCCATGTAAGAAACCTCCCCATACCTAGAATTGTGTATAGGGGGACTCATGAGGTGAGGGCTATAAGACTGGGGTGATTGGCATGGCACCCACTAATGAGGGGGTGCCAATCACTGACTAGCTTGACAAGAACTTGAAGGAGGAGGATAGGTTAGAGCTGGTCAGCAGTAGATGGGTCAACCACCACCATTGTACCATGTATAATAGTAGCATTAGTTTGGAGAGGGAGAGGGTGAACCCAATAATATGTTGAGTTGGAGGAGAATCAATACATGGATCAGGAGGAAGTTGTAGATTATGACTCTGATCTTGAGTGGTAAGAGGGAGATCCAGGGAATTTGTTGATTTTATTCATTATGATTACAACTTGTGTTTTGATTTTTTTTAGTTATTTAGCTGATTTTACATATGTTATATTTTCTTATGTCAGCTACATCTAATTTATAATATGTGTTTTGTGATTGTAGATATTGTGGGTACATGGAGGAGGATGATCAGGGATACCCTAATCAATCTATTTTAGTTGAGTACTAACCAGACATAACACTAGCTATTGATAGATCCTACACTTCCTATAAGGATTAGGTACCACACAAATGTGTTTATTCAAGCATATCATGCTTCGGCTATGATGATGGCATTAAGGATTGATAACAAAACTATGTTGGCCAAAGTGAGGAGAATGAAGGCCTTGGTGGATACCATGGTGAGGGGAGGAGGTGGTGGAGCTTTTAGTCACAAGACTGGGAGGATGGTATCAAATGGAGGATCAGGTAGGAGTCACCCTTCTAACCACAAACCAATAGAGAGTGGAATGACAGGAGGAGAGACAAGTAGGATACCTCATCAAAGCCATATCCCTAGACATTCTTTTACCTTAGTTCCCTCCTAGAGGAGGAAGACAAACCTCTAAGACTTTCTTTGTAGATGTTTTGGTCATATTGATATACATGTTAATTCTTTTTTAGATGCCTTGAGTCACATTGGCCCTCTATGGATATCTTTGTATTATACATCTTTATTATATAAACTTGAGAGCTTACATGATCTATATATATATATATATATATATATATATATATATATATATATATATATATATATGGATGTTTTGACATATTTCTCATTGATCATTATGTGATGTAACTCTTTTATTTTCATACTGACTTCTCATTTTATGTACTCTAGAGGACTAGATATGTGATGATGTATGTATATGCATATCTCTTTCTTTATTTTTTTAATATGCTACTATAGGGAAAATGCCTATGAATATGTGGAAATAGAATGTATGCAGATGATTCACCATGATAGATGTACATATATGACTATAACTTATGCTAATAGTTTGTCTTGTAGATGGCTATTTAAATTTTTTTTCACATTATATAATACTTTTAATTTACAACAAGGGATAAAAAGGGAAAAAATGTGTGAGATGGCATAAATCAAAATTTCATAGGAAAAAGGAAGATTACCTAATCCTTATGAGCAAAAGGGGGATATGTACTTATTGTTGAACTTATAAAAATACTAACTTCATTGGCTTCATCCAAGGAGAACTTGCTCTGATAGAACTGATATAATGGGAAAAAGTTACCTTTTTAAAACATAAACACATAGATAACCTTATTTCGAGGAACATTTTACTTAGATGCTTTCTAACTTACTAGTGATTCTGTATTGAGCTTTTACTTTTCTTTATGACCCATTACACTTAGTATCATGTAACTAGGAAGATGCATGTGTTCATCACCAAAGACTAGATGTAGGTGAGTAAGGACACCCCTCCCTAATGCTAACCTCATGAAACTAGTAAGATGTGAGATCTCAACACCAAAGTTTAGCAAGGGCAAGATATTTGGAATTTTGAATTTTTTACTTGCATAAGCTTTTAATTTTCATAGAAATCTCTCTCTCTCTCTCTCTCTCTCTCTCTCTATATATATATATATATATATATATATATATATATATATATATATATATATATATATATCTATTTGTTTTAAGCCCTTCACCCCCAAATCTTGGCCTCACACAACTAGTAAGATGTGAGGGATGATCACCGAGTACCAAGGTAGGTAGGTAAATTTATTTTAATTCAAGTGTGATATTGTTTTTGTTTTCCAAAGGCACTATAAAGGGGGGACTCTATCATATAAAAGTTTTGTAGACTCCACTATAGCTAGCATTTTTCTAAGTTGTGCAAGAAGACATAGGGAAATAAGTGTACTCTACTCATAATAACTAGGATAAAGACCAATGTAACATGCTAATTTTGAGAATGCCTACTATATAGAGTGATAAGGAGATGTAAGAATGAGTAAATGCAATTTATTACATACTGTAATTTTTTGTATTGTGTGAACTAACCAACTAAATAATCATAAAACAACACCTCCACTATGTTGGCAGACACATGACATATGAAAATGCAATGAAGGTGGGAATTGAGTGATATGTGAGAACTAGATATAGAAACATTTCAAATGTGAAAAGTTCACATACATACAAAACTCTTCACCCTCTAAAGTGCATAATTGATAAGCTCTATTATCAAAATATTTTGTTACTGAGTAGGGTCCCAACCATTTGGGTCTAGATTTTTAACATTCTCCTTCATTTTTTTTAATTCAAGTGTCAATCCTAATAACAAGGTCCCTAACATAAATCAGATGCTTGTGGGCATAACTATGGAACTCATATTATTACTGATGAGGCATAACATATTCTTATCACCTAGCTATGACTTTTAGTTACGCGCAAACAAACACTTTTGGGATTCAGACACTCACCTACCATAAGTCTCTCTTGATGTAGGGAACATTCTAAGATAATAGATTATATCCTATATAATTGGTGGTAAGACATGGTCATTTTGCATCTTCTAATGTTAGGTTATATTGGCCTATAATGGCTCATCAAGATATGGTCTAAGATTAACTAATTTTGTGGGATGGGGAGGATGCTTGACTTTGATAAAATTTAGGTAATAATGGGTATAGATGTTGATCATGATGGCACCGATCATTAGGGTGAGACCCCCTTTTCTAGGCACAGGCATGATCGAGAAAGGATAAACATCTCAAGTGAATCACCTAGAATCGATAGGGAATCTTGAATCATTACCTGTCTTAGTGTAACTAAGTTTCAACTAGTCATCATGGTAGTGGTATGATGATTCAATGGAGACCTCATCATCCTTTGATATTTCTATCATATGGACATTGAAGATGTTGGCTAATCTCTTTCTAGGTCTCTAGTGTCAAGGTTCAGGTAAGTAATGAGTGTCATGTGAAATAAATAGGAGGATTTATGAAGGTGTAGTAAGCCCAACCTCATGTTAAAAATAGAGGAAGGGAAAAACCTTTGGGAGTTCAAAAGGATGCCTCTTAAGCTCTAGGTCAAGGTAGGTGATTACTTGTGGAAATTTGAAAGATCACTTGTTTGGATTTTTCTTTGAGGTTAGAATAATATCAACATTGTAGGGGTCTCATTTAGGTGTGGGGAATTATCTAGCGTAATTTGTATCTTGTTCAAGTGAAAGAGGTGTTGGGGTGTAGTCATGTAACTTTTAATACTATAGATAGGAAATGGGTAACATTGTTTTACATGTTGTTATGTGCAAAAAAAATTGTAGGAATTTGGTGAGTGATTTGTCAGGGGCCCCCTCTTGCACAATGGGAGAGAGGGGTCCATCTTTAAGAATATAAGGGTAATTGTGAGTCTCGATGTTGATTCCTATCTTACCTATTATCACAACAAGAATCCTCTTTTTGGGTGTTAAGGTGACTAAAGTAGGGGAAGAATTTTGATCGATCATCAACGGACTCATAATGTGAAGAGGAATGTAACTAGGTAAGGGTTGATGTAAGGTGGATTACATCTCTAGAGGGAGTAATCCTAATAGATAAAGGATTATGAATAACCAATATGATCCCATCATAATGTGATCAACAAGCATACTTTTAAGTTGTTCAGAACTGACAAGGGTAAAATTTAGATCGATGATTGCCCCTGTGTGGTTATTATGTAGGGAGGTCTTCTTATCTTTAAATACTGTAGCTCCAAGAATATGACCAGAGCTAATAGTTTTTGGTAGGGGGTACAGAGGTTACTTGAGAAAACACATAGAAGGCTAAAAGGCTCAAGGATGTTATGGGCTACTTGATATCTATAAAGGTTATATGGTTTACCAGCCTACACCAAGCTATAGATATACTCATAAATTAGGTTAGGGATAACACAATCAGGTGCACAAAGGATGGAGGTATCTCTAATGGGTATAACCATAGTAAAGTGAGTAGCTAAAACATGAAACTTGCATATAAATGATAGAAACAAAAACGCTAAGGTGAGAGAACTATTAGAGAATGCATAAGCTTAAAAGAAAGGCACTTTTTAGCCAAATGAAAGATGTTTTGGAAATCAAAAACATTTTCAAGTAAAGGTTGAAGAGAATGCCTAAGCTAGTTCTTCATTTTCAACATTGTCACTTCCTAATGATACAGTTTTCTAGTCTAGCAAAGAGGAGATTATTTGTGCAATTGAATAGAAGGTTTTGAGCAATTAAAGATTTTATCATGTAATGAGAGACATTTCATAAGTAATCATATCTTTCACTAAATGACATTTTCAATAATGAAAGATGTTTTAGATGCATACAAATGCAAAATCTTCAGAAACTACCCTAGAGAATGCTCCAAACAAACTAAATTACCAAAATAATGAAAACCTAGCTAATACACTATTATAAATAAATGGGAATTTCACTTTGCATAGTAAAGTTCCCTCATATCAAGATCAAATGTAGATATGCAGAGATATACCAACCAGTTATCCAAGCTAAGAAGTAGTTGAGGAAGACCAAGTTATATGTGAGTTAGGTCCAAACCAGGAGCCAATAGCAGTGGAAGAGGTGAAAGAGAAACTAAAAACTAAAATAAATCTAATGTGGAGAGCATAGGAACATGTATAATGAATCTTGAGGGAGATAAGAGAAAGCAACAAGCCTTAGGATCACTATGGAAAGCAAGGAGAATCACCAAGTCAAGATGTAGAACAGTAGGGCATCCCTTGTCACAATCAAAGCTCAAGCATGCCAAGAATGAACCAAGTGATATCCAAGAAGGCATAAGAGCTCAAAGAGTGATGATTTGTAGGAGATATTAGAGTAGATAATAGGAGAGAGGGGTAAAAATGAGTGATTATCAATCATATAGGGTATCCCCAATCTGTCAAAGACCAAAAACTACTCATTTTTTGTTGTTGGGGACTAAAAAGGGCCCAAAAACTCATATTTTAAGTAGGTTGTGTCCTAGGTCATGGTTTAGGTGGGGTATCATGTATCCTGAGCTATAGATTACCCCCCTAATCCATGACTTGGGTTTATATCCCATCCTAAATAGTCAGTAGGGCTTTAGAAGGGCCCACGAAGGTGTCTAATGGGCATGTATGTGAGTGAAAGGGCTAGTGAGGTACAAAGAATATCAGGGGAATGTATATGCCATGTGAAAGGGTCCATGCAAGTGTAAAATGTCTCAAAGTGGGATAACTAGGGTTGGTAGTTTGCACATGAGCTGAAGTGTAATCATAGGGAGGAGTAGGGTCATGGGAAGTATGATTACATATGCCCTTAAGGTACAAGCAATCAATGTTTGAATGAAAAATGAGTGTTGTGCACTACTTCAAAACCATACAAAATCAAAGAAAAACAAGAATGGAAATTATAAAAGATAACATTACCTACACTTATTAGATAAGGATGGTGGTGGAAGAAGTTGATGGCATGATCCATGGGTGAAAGTGTAAATGTTGCATAATCCAAATCCAAATTCAGCTCCTACTTTATCCCCTACATAAAAATGACACAAGTGATATCAAATAAAATCCTAGAATCCAAAATGACATTAACTAGAGTGTCAACTCTAATGTTCTCCCTGTAAGGGATATAGGTAACCTAGATGTCCTCAAAGGAGGAGAGCAAATCACACACCACCTCAAAGAGGGAGAACAACTCAAGGCTAAGGATGTCTTGGACACTAATGAGCTAAGACACAACTAAGAGGGAGTCTGAGAGAAACTACACATAATATGTGCCTAGTGCACAAGCATCAATCAAAGCACTAATAATTGCATGATATTTGATGGCTTTATTCATCTCACTAGTAAGGAAGAAACCAACCGTTATAAGTTCATGGACCCAAGGATCATCGATGACCCAAGCCAAAGTGGCAAGTCTTGGGTTGTCCTAATTACCACCATCTATGGGAATCACCAATGAGAGATGCACCATGATGGGGGTCAAGGCTACAAGATTAGTGTTTTTAAAAGGCTTATCTAAAGGTGAGGTGGGGTAAGTGAGCTACATAAGGGAGTCAAAAAATGAAACCAAGTCACAATCAAGGTGGTTTAATAGATATTGGCCATGGTAAGAGATGATGGGGGAAGGTGGGAGGAAGTCCACAAAATATAAAGACTAATCAATAGAGACCAGAGTAAGTCCCAGACCACCACAACCAATAATTAACACCACCTACAAGAACCATAATAAAAGATAAAAATGGGAGTTAGAATGGATTGACTATGAAACTATAGAGAAATGACTAACTAAAAGAATCAAAGCAAGTAACTTCTATCCGTGGGTGCCCACAAGATGGGGCATAGGCTCAAGAGGTCGATGCAGACCTGGATAGGATCTCAAGGATTAAAAAGGGTGAAAGTGGTCCCAAGAAAGCCTTTAAGAGATAAATGAAGGCCATAATTTCACTCAGAGATGGATGAAACTCTTAATATGAAGGTTTCATGGTCCATAACACAATAAAGGGCAAAAAACCCAAAAAGGGGCCCATAAAAAGCTAAAAAGAGAGGTAAAAGGAGAAAAAATGGTGAAAATATGTCATTTTCACACTCATTTTCACTTTTATAAATTCCAAGAAGAGATAACAAACCACCAAAGCATAAAAGGATGCAGGGAGCACACCACAAGTGCACATAATGGTTTGAGTAAGTCCTTTGCACAAAATTTTGTCAATTTTGGGGTTTGGGAGGCCCTATGAGAATTTTGACTAATTCTAGATTATTCAATGGATGAATTGAGTGGATCAACCAATAAAAATGATCGAGAGGAGGAGAGAAACTCTCTGGGCTAAGTAGGAGGCCAAATGGGGACCTAGGGAAGGAGTTTTAAGAAGCCCTAGGGTTTCCAAATATGCCACGACCTAAGTTATGACCTACCTAGGCAAACTCACATCATAAACCACTACCAGGCTATGGGGGTCATGGATTGGCCCATTACCAAGCCCCATCTTGGACTAGAAAAGGGCCAAAATAGCCCTTGGAGAGCCAAAGAAGGCTCGAAATAGACCCAAATAGACTCAAAAGGAGGGAAGTAAGAAAATAGGTCTTAGAGCTTGTCTTAAACACTATTTTATTATTCAATGTCCTACATGACTGATCTATTTTCATATTATTTAGTTTTATAGACATAAGGAGGAGTCAATGTGTTGGAGGAGGGAGAGTCATCGTAGGTAGGCAACTGATCAACATAGGGAGAGAGACCCTATGAGGTGACTAACCAAGAGAGAGTACTAATATGGTTGGCTAAGGAGGTCAAATCTCTTCTTACAAAGGACTAGGATTACCTATAGAGTGTAGGACAATGGTGATTGGTGCATTTATAATCATTGCATTATTCTAGAGACTTGGTGAATGCATTATCAATCACATGGGTACCTAAGAGACACGTGTTCCAACTAGGCTCTGAGTTGGAGGTCATCTTGATTATTGAGGATGTCTACTGAATCTACGAGGGAAAGCCTTTAGGGAGAGAGATAACATTACCATAGGTTTAGGATACAACAACAATAGAGCTCTATCTGGTGGGACCTTACAAGGAATAGAACAACCATAAGGTGCAAATTATCTAGAGATCTCTTGGGATCCCACAACTATAGATAGTGATAGTAGGCATCATGGTTAGGAGGCTCTACACCATCTAGAGTGTAGGGAGGCTACCACTATCATGGACAGTTGTCTAGAGAGTGGAGGGAGGATAGATGTATGCATGAGGCTAGTATATCTTAGGAGGACTATACCAGTAACTAGATCATATCCATCATATAGGGGTAGGAGGACTAACCCAACTGAGCCTACTTATGTCCTAAGCTTATGAGATACTCCCACTGACCTAGTTGAGGACACCATGGGGTGGTGAGGCATGCCCTACACTAATAAAGGGTGTTTTTTAGGTTGCACAATTTGTAGAGAGGATGAGTCCTCCACGAGCCACCAAAGAATGGGATGTAGTTGATAGCTACATCTAGGATCTATACAAGTTAGTCGTGTGGCTAGGGGATGTTGGAGTGGAGGCTTACATAGGCCAATAAGAGCTTTGAGGTCTGTAAGAACCATACCAACATCCAAGGTGACAAGATCTAATAACACAAGAGTGACAGGCACAACCTAAGTAGGCCAGATCTAGGCAAGAAGTGCATTTGAGATAGAATGAGGGAACCTATGATAGGGAGAGGAGCCACAATGATGGGCCACCACCACCACTAATAGGAGTATGACTAGTAGGAGGTCCATAAATACCAAGGTCATGACCAGGTAAGAAAAGTGTGTTTTTTAAATAGAACTTGACTTTATAATACTCTTCCTTTAATGAGAGCCAATATGTGACTAGCATATTTGTTGTGTGTGTGTGTGTGTGTGTGTGTGTGTGTGTGTGTGTGTGTGTGTGTGTGCACACGCGTGTAAGAGAAAAACCTAGATAGACTAGGTCCTAGGTGGATCTATTATTGGGGGAGTTATTCCATGATGTGGTAGTGGTACCAGTCACAGAGAGGGTGCCACATCTACCAATGGATGTAGATCCACACACCCACTACTGGTGGGTAGGTACACAAGCATCACTTGAGCTAATGAGAGTGTGGCACTAAATCCCATGTCTAGAGGTGAAGTCAACATAGCAAGATGTAACTATAGCATGGGTTGAGGCACAGTTGGCTTGAGCAGAGGCTATCAATAGCTTGCAGGTTAAGCTAGCCCAAGATTAAACTAGAACTGAGGCACCATGAGATAGGGTAGACCAATTGACTATCGTAGAAGAGACCATGGCATGATTGGTTGAGAGGTAGATATTGAGATCTCCACCTTCAGCAAGAATACTATAGATAGATCCCAATCATAGGTGGATTTGGAGTGTCTTATATGTAGTTATACTCATGGTAGTTTTAGGGACTATGATCTCAGGCTTAGAGGAATCCAAGTGATGTATCTAGAGAAACTCATGTATTTTGTGATACACATATAATTAATTATCATTGTTAGCACAAATATATATGGTTTTATGTGTAATGTGTATGTTTTTTTTAGATAGACTACTAAATATGTGTGATTAGATAATAATAATTGCTAATAAAAATCCCACATTAACACATATATACAAATAGTACAAAGGTCAGTGGTGTGAGGAGAGGGGAAATATCCACCATACCACCATAGGCAAGTTTCCAAAAAGGGCTACACAGACCCTAGATGTGGAACGTCTTGAGGTAGAACCCATTAATCAAGTATTATATGGGATCGCCCTCAAGAGTGGAGAGAAGATATGCCCCATTTTACAATGAATTGGTGATCACCAAAGGGGTCAAACCACTTGTGATTGTTTTTTCCCTTCTTTTGGTGCTCTTTATCGAAGATGAGAACCATATCACCCACCAAGAATGGATGCAAACACACCAATTTCTCAAACTAATGGCATTAGCAATGTTGATAAGCACAGTTGTGCTCAAGAGTGTTAATGCAATATTCATCTAATTGTTCAAGCTCAATGAGGTGAGTGGCATGTTATTCCCCATCAAATAGCGACCCAAAAGTCTTAACTCATAGAAAAGGGATTAAGACCTCTAGAAGGAGGATAGACTCAGACCCATATATGAGCATATATAAGTTTTCCCCTGTGGCTATACAAAAACTAGTCTGATAGGCCCAAAGGGCTAATGGAGCATGAGGTGCCAGTCATGCCTAGACTATACAACAGTGTAAAGGAGCATCTTCATAAACATCTTGTTTGAAGATTAATCTTGCCCATTACCCTGGGGGTAATGGGTGGAGGAGAAACAGAGCTAAAAGCTAAAATATTTAGCAAGCTCATGCATTTTGGGGCTTTGAAAGCTTGGGCCATTATCGACCATGATCGTGGTAGGGACCCTAAACTGACAAATGAGTTGGTTCAAGACAAAATTGGTGATAGTCTTCCTACTCATGCCACTAAGGGCATGGCCTCAACCCACTTTGTGAAATAATTAGTGGTGGTGAGGAACCAATGGTGGCCATTAGAAGAGGCAGTTTTGAACTCATTGATAAAGTTGAAAGCCCAAACCAAGAATGACTAAGGGGTTGAGATAGAATGCAAGAGACTTGTAGGGGAATTAATAACATCCCCTATGAATTATCAAATTTTTCATGTCTTAGTATATCAGATGACATCCTTAACAAGAGTGGGCTAGTAGTAGCCTATCCTATTAATACATTGAGCAGTGGCCTACCCTCTTGGGTGGCCACCACAGACACTTTCATGAGAATCCTCTAATGCAAGAGAGGTATCCTTAGGGGAGAGGGACTAAATCAACATGCCATCTAGACCCCTCTTAAACAAGACACCACCTATGATGATGTAGTGAGTGGATCTCTTTTAGTTCACAGCTTCTCTTTCACCTCTCCCATTGCTACTGGCTCTTATTTTGGACTCATCCCACATACAACTTGGTCTTCCTCCTTCATTTCTTCCTAGCTTGGATAATCAATTGGTAGATATCTACATAATTACATTTGACCTTGATATGAGGGCACTTTGCTATGCAAAGTGAAATTCCCATTTGTTTGTGGTAGTGTATTGACTAGGTTTTCATTATTTTGTTGATTTAGTTTGTTTTGAGCATGCTCTAGGGTAGTTTATGGAAATTTTACATTTGTATGAATCTAAAACATGTTCCATTATTGAAAATGGCTTTCATTGCACAACATGATTTCTTGCAAAATGTTTTTCATTGCATGTTAGAATATCTAGTTGTTCAAAACCTTATATTCAGTTACATAAACAATCTCCCATTTTGCTAAATTATAAATTTGCATCATTAGGGAGTGATAGTGTTAAAAATGAATAATTGGCTTATGCTTAAATTATGAATTCTCTTGAACCCTTTCTTGAAAATGAATTTGATTTCCAAAACATTTTTCATTTGGATAAAAAGTACCTTTCTCTTAAATGTATGCATTCTCTGATAGTTCTCTTAACTCAGCATTTTTATTTCTATCATTTGTATGTAAGAGGTTTCTTATTTCAATTGCTTGCTTTACTGTGGTTATACCTATTAAATATACCAACATCCTTTGTGCAAATTATCATGTTAGTCCTAACCTGGCTTACAATCCCATTTATATCTTGGTGCAAGCTAACAAACTAGATAACCTCTATATATATCAAGTATCCTATAGCATCCCTGATCCTCTTAGCCTTCTAGGTGTTTATTTAGTACCGTATGTACCCCTTGCCAAACCCTAATGGTTATATTCAAATTCCTAGATCTATATTCTAGTACACCTGGTGGGACCTCACATATGGTCTCATGCTAGTTTTGGCTTGTTTAGAGCTCTCTTAGATTATTACCCTATGATAGCCGCAAGGTTTTGCTTCTAATTGTGTTTTGGCTCCCACCCCAGTTATTTTGTCTTATTTTGGTTTTGTGTTCTTCTCCCCACTAGCTTCCTGACACCTTTTCTTTCTTGTTGTTTTCCTAATTGTTCTTACTTCACCGCTTCCATGGCCGACCTCCCACCTCTAGGATGCTCTTCCCATTGTGTTCAGGGTCTTGGCCCTATGCTCACTCATGAGCAAGCTACAATTGTAATGAAATGGCATAGAACCCTAGGTTTTATGATATTACCTTGCCCTAGGACCAAGGCCTACCAATATCCTGTAGAGAACCAGATTGGTAAGTTTACAACCAATGGACTCAGTCTCCTTTCCACCAGTTTGATCTTTATTCATCTAAGGATGATTTTCCTCAACCTCAAATCACTTTTCATTCACTTATTAGGCGTGAAGATAACCCCCTTTCATGACTGAGGCCTAATGATCTCTATACAAACATTGATAATTATCACAAGTGGCTTCATGTGAATGAAGAGCACCATTATCCCCCTAGGAGTAGGCAATGTGCTTGCTCTAGAGATAGATCCAATTCCCTATTCAATTAAAATGTCTCAACTAGTTCTCACCTAAGTCCCGTATGTCTTTTTCAATAGGAGACTTTGTGGCAAGAACCCCCTTATGTCCATGTTGAGAGACATGGGCATCCTAAATCAATGACGCATCCACTTCCCTTGGATTCTTCCCATCCTCCTAGCCCTTCCTTTAGAGTCTTGGATGAGTATGTTGATTTCAACAACCACTTATAAACCAAAGACCATTGGGATGCATATCCCAAACATAAGTGCCCTCATCTAGACCCTTGTCTTGTGGCATGAAGCAAGCACTATTAGGATCCAGGTCACCATGATCATCCCCTATGCAAGCCATGTCATCTCATCATCCCCATAGGGAATGATACCTTTCTCATGTTCATTCTCCACCCTATGATTGAAAGGATCCCCATCATGAGTGTCTTCCACATTAGGAGCCACCTCGATATTATCTCCCTTATGACCATGGTCATGATGACCCCTACTAGCATAGGCAACATCATGACCCCAATGGGCCTCCTCAGGGAACCCATCACCAACCAACTATCAACCATGCCTATGAGGATCTCTATAGGAATGCTCTATCCCCTTGGGTGCATATTATTTTGCTTCCTACTCCAATCCTTAAACTACCCAAGTTCAATAGAACTCAGGACGCTAGTCCCATATAAAATATAATGGCATTTATGATGGCATGTATGGATTGGAAACATGATGAAGCCATGATGTTGAAATTCTTAGCTCACTCCCTACAAGCTGAAGCTCTCATTTCATTCCAAAATATATCACCAAATTCTCTTTTTAGCTTCTAGTTCATTCCAAATGACTTCCTCCAATACTTTGATATCTCTAGACCATTTAACCTCAACATCCAATCACTCACTTCCATGACATAAGCCAAGGGTGAGTCAAACTTTGACTTTGCACATAGGTGGCATTCAGTCATTTGTATATGCAAGATAAGGTTCTCAAATGATCAACTTTATAACATGTTCACATGAGCATCAAGGTATGAAGTTCACCTTAAGATTCTCAAGTGTGAGCCCACCTCTTACAATGAAGTTGTTAACAAGTGTCTGAAGATTAAGTTTTTTGAGGTGCGTGTAGGTATTAATCCTATGTCAACTCTAAATTCATCTTTTTCATGTGATCATAACTATAATGTGATCAATGATGATGTCACTAATTCTCCTACTAAGAAAAAGGACAAGGATAATTGTGAGGTCAATGCTCTAAGCAAGAGGACAACAAAAAAGAAGGCCCTTGAAAAGAGCATAACAGGACAACAAATAATGTACCCTTATGATGCCGCTAAGTTCTGTAACTTCTATCAAATGAAGGGCCATGCTAATAAGAATTGTATCACCCTAAAGTCTGGTGCCAAGGCTTCATCATCCCCTTAAAGCTCTCCACTTGTGGATCCCAATAGCAAGTTGAATGTGTTCAAGGAGCCTCTTCCTGGTCATGAAAAGGAAAAGAAGAAGAAGAAGAAGAAGAAATTCAAGGCTAAGGCCCATCACTCTTCTTCTCACTCTTCTACCTCTTCTAGTTCCTCTTCCCTGGCTAAACTGAAAAAGAAGGCCAAGTGTGAGAGTAGTAAGGTCATCATAGTTATCAACATAGCCTCTACTTGGTATGATTGCTTCATACTTGAGTCGAGCCATCGACCCCATTGAAGAAACTAGAGGTGTGGTGCCTATGACCTCAACCATGGGGGTAGAGAATCCCAAAGTCAAATTAGACTTTAGGCGTAACATCCATCCCTAGGCTAGGTAGTGCCTATACTCCATCATAGAGGAGTTATAGGGCCTCTCAACCAAAATTTCCATCTGGGACCTACTTCACCTTTGCCTTGATAAAATGGGACTCATCTTTGATGAGCTTGGTCTCTCTCATGAAAGTCTACTCTGGGATGATGTGGAAGTTTTGTTCAACTCTAATACCCATGATCACCCTTGTCCTCCCACATTATCTTTCAACCCCATCTCATTGTGAGATGCTTTAGTTCTTGAAAAGAGTGTTAGGTCCCACTCTACATCAAGACCTCGATTGACGATTATCATGTTAATAGATGCATCATTTTCAAAGGAGCCATATTGAACAGCATGCCCTTGTATGTATTCAATGAACTTGGGATTAGTTAGAAGAAGCTCTCTAATTCTCACCATAACTATGTTGGTTTCTATGATGACATAGTTGCGCTGATGGGAAACATGAAGATTTGGGTCAAGTTTGGACCCAAAATAGTTAGGATTGAGTTTTGTGTGTTAGACCTAAATCTCTCATATAACATGATCCTTGGCCATCCTTAAACCATTGTCATGCAATTCATCGCATTGATAACATTTCACATGGTCCAGTTCATGCATAAAGGTGAGGTTTATACCTTGGAGCTTGACCTAGATCCCTGGGCATTGCTTTACACTAAGACAAATCCTTCTGGTAAGGCTTTGTTATCTCCTTGTGGGGTCCTTTGGATTCACACAAGAATCCCACCTTTGAATCTTATTTTCTCAAGGATGAACATTTTGATCCAGTTGAGTATTGATTCATTTTCACTCCTAATTCTAACATATGATCACCAATGCCCTCTCTTGCCCGTCGATGTTAGATTGGTTGTTCACTTTTCAGAGACCTATTTCAAGATGTCTCCTTGAACATCAAACTTCCCCTCTTATGACACTTCTCTCATTAGATTATCGATGCTCTCAATGCATCTCCCATGGAGACCACTAAAGTTATTTAGTTTGATCTCAAGTGTTATTTCATCCATGTTACAACATACAACATATTTAAAGAGAAAATGGCATACATTAATCTCATAAAATCTTATCGAGAGCATCACCACCCTCATGATAGTCTATGTTTGGATATCTCATTCTTTGATGGCCCAACTCTTGGCATCCCCATAGTGCATGTCATGCTTATTAAACCCTCTGATTTAGACCAACTAGTCCCTCTCACTCTTGAGTGTTTTGAGGAAAGCAATGTCATGGATGTTGAAGGATCCATAGATGCAAACCTTGACACCCCTGCAAGGCCAAAGATCATTAAGGTTAATGCTAGCCTTGTTGAAAAGGAGCAAGATGTTTTGGTCACCTTTTTGTGCAACTTATTAACTTTATTCACTTGAGAATACACTAATATGTATGGTATAGACCTTGATGTCATTCTTTATAACCTCGTTATGGATGATCAGACCCATCCCATTCACCAAAAATAATGACTAATGGTGGTTAAAATATCCTAATTAGTCAAGGCTAAAATCAAAAATCTCATCTGAGTTGGTTTTATAATGGCCATTGACTACTCATGATGGGTTTTCAATGTAGTCCTCATTCTAAGGAAGAATGGCACCATTCACACTTGCATTAACTTTCAGGATCTCAACTTGGTTTACCCAAAGGATAGCTTTCCCATGCCTTTGATTGACCAAATTATGGACTCCACAATTTGTTTTGAGATCGTATCCCTCATGCATGGTTTCTAAAGGTACAACCAAATCTAAATTGCACCTAAAGACCTACATAAGATGGCATTCACTACCCTATGGGGTATGGTTCATAATGTTATCATGCATTTTGGCCTGAAGAATTATGGGACTATATATCAACATGTCATGACTCATATTTTTCATGACCTCATCCATAAGATCATGAAGTGATATGTTGATGACCTCCTCAATAAATCTTGTAAGTGGGATGAGCATGTGTGAGACCTCAAAATCATCTTTGAGTGTCTCAGGGAGTATCACATCAGCCTCAACCCTAAGAAGTGCATTTTTAGCATTTTAGCTAAAAATCTCCTTGGCTTCCTTATTTCATAATTAGGCATCAAATTGGATCCCAAGAATATCAAATTGATCCTTCAGATGCCTCCCCATGAAACCTCATCCACTTGTAGTCTTTCCTTAGAAGGCTCAACTCCTTAGATGTTTCCTCGAGGAGTATGCACATAAATCCATACCCCTCATGCATCTCTTATACATTAATACCTCATTATTGTGGGCCCCTAAAATCTAGGTGGCTTTTGAGGAGTTAAAGTTTATGCTTAAAAACCCTCATGTCTTGATGACACCCATCGAGGGTTATGAGTTCATTTTGTATAACTCCATCACTGACCTCTCCATCGGGGGTATGTTATGTCAAAAGGATGATGTCATTAGAGAGTGAGATATTTACTACATCTATCATACACTAGTCATCCTTGAGCTCAACTAAACTATCATGGAGAGGCAATGCCTCACCCTTGTCTTCATTATGAAGTTATGACATTACATGTTGGGATAAACTACCAATATAATTGTCCAGTCTGATCTGATTTGCTATTTGCTTTGCAAGACACACCTAACAAGTATAATCATGAGGTAGATCATGCTTGCTCAAGATTTCAACCTCCACATCATTAACCAAAAGTACACCAAGGGCTTAGTGGTAGATGAACACCTTGTTGATTTCCCACTACCTAACACTAGTGAGGATTTGGTTGATGACACTTTCCCCAATGAGATGGTATATTCAATTAATCAAAAGGAGGTTTTCAATTATGATTGGTATTAGGACATCATCCACTACCTCAAGACCTAGTCTTACCTCGATGTTACTCCTTTGTGGGAATGTTTTTAGATCCATAAGCTCACCACTTGCTACATCATCATAGATGGTGTATTATTCAAGATAGGTCTTGATGGTATTTTGATGCAATGTCTCACCCTCAAAGATACCTCTCTTGCATTAGAGGAGTCTCATAGGAGTTCTTATGGTAACCACCTAGGAGGGCACACCAATGCTCAGTGTATTAAAGATGGGCTATTATTGGCCCACTCTTGTTAAGGATGCCATCCATTATTCCAAGATGTGTAAGATTTGCCAATTCACTAGGGATTTTATTAATGCCCTTGTTGGCCTCTTGCACTCTATTTTGACCCTATGGCCATTCTAAGTTTGGGTTCTTGACTTTATCAATGAGTTCAAACTCACCTCCTCTGATGGATACCATTGGTTCATCATTACCACTAATTACTTCACAAACTGGGTTGAGGCCATGCCCCTTAGTAGAATGAACAAAAATATTATCACCAAGTTTGTCTTAAATCAACTCATTTGTAGGTTCAAGGTCCCACCATGATCATGGTTGATAATAGCCTGAGCTTCCAAAGCCTTGAGATGCATGAATTCATTGAATGTTTTAGTCTCAAGCTCTGTTTCTCCTCCACACATTACCCTCAAGGTAATGGGAAAGTTGAATCTTCAAACAAGACATTAAAGAAGTTGTTCCTTTATATTGTTTCCCAATCTAAACATGACCAGCATCTCATGCTTTATACTACCCTTTGGGGCTACAAGATTAGTTTCTATGTGGCCATAAGGGTAACCCTATATGTGTTCATATATGGGTCTGAGCTTATCCTCCCTCTAGAGGTATTAATCCCTTTTCTAAGTGTTTAGATGTCTAGGTCACTACCTAATGAGGAGGAATGTGCCACTCACCTCATCAAGCTTGAGCAGTTAGACAAGCACCATATTGACACTCTTGAGCACAATCATGCTTATCAATGTTGCCAATGCCACTAGTTTGATAAACTGATACATCCACATCCATTCTAAGTAGGTGATTATTATCACTTTTATTCACACCCTTTTAGGAGATAGCAAAGCTCTCCTCATCCAAATGGCATAATGTAAACACCTATAGGCTTGTGGGTAGCCTCAGGATGAGGTGAATATCTAGCTAGGGCTAGCTATCTTGATGTACCACTTTGGATTCCAACTACACCTAAAATTTAGGGGTGAAAAGGGAGAGAGATAACTAAAATAAAACTATCCTAAGGGGGGTGATACACCAAATAAGATGATGACTTCCAACCAGCTACATGTTACACATGAAATCAAGGGACAAATTGAACATACACTTCTCCAATCTATGTCTTCTCAAATCAATGTTACATTATGAGGTTATGGATGAATGCTTTGGGCTAGGAGGAATAGACAAGAGGCCTTGGATGGAACTAATGAATAGACTAACTCACTCAAACCTGGACATCTCTTAAAACACTTCGCATGCCCTACAAGAAGAGGCTGCAATTAGGTGAAAGAATGAAACAACATGCTAAGGAATCCATAGTTTTCACCAAGAAAGATTCATCACCAAATTGAACACACTATGAACAGTCATGGAAGAGGTAAAAAATAGTATTCTTATTGATAAAATGGTATGCAAATGAGTAGGGCTACACCATACTTAGGAAAGGCATAAATTACAATGTCCAAAATGGCTAATTCTTATAGAACTTGAGAGAGAGAGGAGAAGATAGAAGTTAAATGATCACAAATACACTTTTAAAGCTGATAAAATTAGTTACTTTTGTATTATAAGAGGATATGGGATGAACCATGTAAGATCAAGAAGCACAAATGTCAATTCAAGGCATAAACTTCCTGAAAAGTGGCAAAAAAATTCTTACTTTGGCTCAAAAAATTGCCTTCATGATTTATACCTATTTGAACATCCCAAAAATGATTATGGATAGGTCTAATGATTGGAATGAATGGGAAGGATTGTAGGCATGCCTCTACATGCATTGGTTGTAGGCTTTGTCATCTAGAATCACCTCAAAGTGAGTTATCATCATCTATAGTCTAAAAAACTCCTTCACGCACCCTGCATGCTTATCTTCAAATTTGGATTCAATTTCTCATTAAAATCCATGGGAGGGAGAAAGTGACAAGTTTCAATACCCTCCATGGCCCTAGAATCATCAGGGGCACCTTACAATGAGCTCACTTGAAGTTTTCCACCCTTCTCACTAGTTTGTCCAATATGTCATTTTTAACTGGCTGAGATGAAGGCTATGTATGCACACTTATAATATTTTCTAAGTCATTAAATTAAAATTTTGAGTTATCACAATTCCAAATCTTCCTCCTAGAGTTGGTTTCATCATTTGAAACCTTCTAGAGCCTACAAAACATTAAAAAATGGTTTAAAATACCCTATTTCTACCATGTCTATACAAATTCCATACATATAATACTATTTTTAGGTATATTTATGGAGTCCTATACAACTTTAAATAGGTTTCATGGTAAAAATATGCCATTAGAATGCATCTCTAGCTTGGTTTCTCCAAACTGGTCATTGTAAGGGTTTAACATGGGTTTTAGGTCTGTCTGACCTCTTAAGCTTTGTTCATGTAGGTTTCACATTAGAGTTGCATAAAAATTCCACAAAGTGGTCTTTCAAGACCCCTTCTAACTTCCCCAAACTCTTTTTTCTCCCATGCAAATAATCAAGATAAATATGAGTGTTCAAACTTGTCCTATCGAGCCCTTTTCTCATCTTGCACAAGTCTGAGTTGGTTTCTGAGCCAAAAATGGCTATATTGAGGTTTAATTTGAATATTTAAGTTTTTAACATACCTCTAGTGACCTTATTAACATTTTCTAACAAGTTAAAAATAATATCTCATGTTATACGTGCAAATGGCCTCTCGTTTGGACTCTAGGCTTCACCATGCCTAGTTAGCTTAACTACACCTTAGAGCTTAAAATGGAATTTTTATGGTTCCCCTCGCATCATAATAGCTCAAACACATATATGGTGACCTAATTAACATGATAAAACAATTTTTAAATCACTCTTAGGGCTAGATGTGGCATTGTTTTTTATTTGGTCCTTAGACCAAAATCTTGCCTTTAGACTTGTCTACAACCTTTGCATTCTAGATCACCCTGTTAGGTATCCATATTTTTTGAGGTGTTTTATATGTTACTCTAAGTATATTTAAACCTCAAAAACCTTCTTCAAGGGTTCACCAATTCTTATCTCATCTTATCACCTACTTTTTTCAAAACTGCCAGCCTATGCACAAAGGGAAGTACCCTCTGTCTGAGACAAAACAAAGGGTACTTCCCCTATTCTACTAGAAAAATGAATATTGGAGGGAATTATACCATTTTTTAGGACATATAACACAAAAAATAATCTCTTTTCCATATGCATATCTATTTCAAAAGTGTGAAACTCTGAGACATAATTATTAGAAAAAAGACTGTGTAGGGTTCCTTCAAAATGATTGTGTGCTACTTGTTTGAAGACATTTATTTTCTTTTATATAATGTAAAAGGTATATATAAATTTTATTATTCATTATATAGTGTCTCAAATCTCCATTAAACACCTTGACCTTTCATATACCCTTCACATTCTTGAACCTCTCAAGACTGGGTTTTAACATTTATTGTGTTATGTTTCTCGAGAAGATACATGTAGGTACATTTTGAAGCCTTTTGAACATTAAAAACATGCTTATATCCCTCCTTGAAAGGTTTCAAGCCTAATTTATTAATTCTACTCATTCTCATTTCATTCCACATGATGGATACTACCTTCTTGTTCCAAACTACAATAGTCAGTTGACTATGTTTTGCCCTTTAAACCCTACCCGTAGGTGTTTATACATATCTGGGTCTTTCATATAGTGATTTGAATACTTATTTAAGGTTTAATTATAATAAAACATATATTTGGATCTATTTTTCCCCTTGATTAATCATAGACCTTTCCTTAGGCATATGATCCCAGTTGACTATCAACTTACAGTCACCTACAGCTGACTGTAGGCAAAGTCCTGTAGGTGTCTATGAGTTTGGAAGGTCAAAATTTGTTACTTTAAACCTCTAAGGAAACATACCATCATCTTATAAACTAATAAACATGCTTATTACTTATCTATTTCAAGAAACAAACAACTTTTCATACTTGGCCCGTATTTGGCTAGCTGTAGGTACTCATATGTGTTATTTGTACAGACTGAAAGTTACATGGGAAAAAAACATTATGTATTCCTCCTTCAAAGATATTTATGCCATTAATGTTCATTTTAATCATTTGTGAACAATCCAAATATGAGGAATAGTCTAATTTTCAACTTGAGTGGAGAGAAGTCCTTGTTTGGCTCAGGGCTGTAGCTTGTACTGGTTGTTTTTAGTGTCTCAATTGGTAAGTTTGAGCCATCTAAAAACTAATCTCCACTAATCATTCTCTCTCCAAACCTGGCCCAGATATTTTCTATGTTAGAGGCTTCAAATTACACCTAGATATATGTTCCAACTCTCTATGGTACACATGTTATAGGAGATTCAAAAATCCTTGGGACCCCTATTTTTGCATTTTGGGGATAAAGGGCTTGAGCACATTTCTTTGATCTTAAAAGGTATTATTTAACTCTATTTGTTAACTTAACATTTCAAAATAAGAAATAATGATCTCAATTCATGTTAGGATCTCAAGTATAGTTTTTTATTATGTTTTAATGCTCCAGAATGATCTCTTGACTTTATGTTAAGACCACCTATAGGTGGTTTTTCTGGTGTGTAGGTAGTCATTATGAGTTCTAAGCAATATGCATGTTTTATGACCTCTTATGAGTATTAAAATCTTTTTATAACTTGTCAATGGACTCTTTCGATTTTAAAATACTTTTCATAACTTTAAAACCTATTTCCAACATGATGAATCCTATAGAGGCACCTATAGGTAAGCATATTCATGGTTGCCTAACTGTATTTTCTTGCACATGACTATGATTCCACGGAGAGCTACCTTAGGAAAGGGGATTGGGAGGTGAAGGTTACCAAGGTAACATGAAATCATGTATACCAAAATGTATTAACCCTCCAAGGCCACCATTAAAACAATAAAATCCATTCAAATGGTGAAAAGATTGCATTTTCATAAAAAAGTGTTCCTTCCTGTAACCTAAGATGATTAGCATATCAAAACTTCATGAAAATTGAAACCAAGAATGGGAATAATTTGAAGAGGAATTAAAAATCATATTTCATAAAAATAAACAATTGGTTCATATGAAATTTCTCAAACCAAGGTAAAACCTATAGGGTGCATGAAATAATAGGTAAAAAAGTTTAGTCAACTTCATGAGAATGGTTCATGAACCACAAGTCACCATTCTTAAAAATACTTATATTTAAATTAATTTATTTTAGTGTACTATAAATCATAGAATCATTTGACTTGAAACCTTCTCAACTGTCCATACTGAGCAAAAACCTAAAGGTCACTTCTACATGTCTAGGAAAGTAAAGATGGAGTAGAACAATTTTGGGCCAAAAATGGCACTTTAAGATAAAATGAAATGTTGATACAAGTGTGGGGAAGATTAAGGGACATTCTATGATCTTTTACCATGTGGCACACTTCCCCATTGACCATACAAGTGCCATTTTTTTTTCCTTTCTTAAGAAAATTGCCTTTTCTTCTAATGAACCTACCACTTTTAGTTATGTCAATTACTTAAGACCTATTAGGACATATGGGACATGAAATCACATTTTGGAACTTTCAAACTTCCCAAGAAATGTATACAACTCATTAAATGCACACTTTTTGACCTCCAAATGACCCAAAATGACTAAAAAGACTAAAATGACTAAGGACCAAGGCTATTATAACATTAAATGATATCAATTAGCTTATAAAAAACCTTGTGACATATATATTAATCCCTACAACACCTAAAATTCAATTTTTTACCAGGGGTACCCTAATTTGACCTAAAAGTCAAATTTGGTCAATAGTGACACTATCCTCATTTTTTATAAAGAACACTGAAAGAAGGGTAAACTCACTCAAAATTGGTTTGTCCCTTTCATGATTACCACCTCTTTGGAAAACAGAGCATATCATCTTTTCACTCTTTAACACAAATCCCTATAGCACGTGATCAATGGGTTTTGCCTTAAGATGTTCCACATTTAGGGCTCATGTGGCCCTCCTCATAAACTTGCTTATGGTGGTATGATAGACCTGTCCCCTCTTCTCACACCACTAACCTATGTGTGTGCATGTGGGTTTTTTATTGGTAGTTCCTACAATTTAATCACATATATCTAGTAGTCTATCTCAGATGAAGCATACAAATCACACACAAAACCATATACACATGTGATGATAATGAAATGAGTGTGTATATATCACAAAAAATACATAATTTTCTTTAGGTACATCACATGGCTTCCTCTAAGTTTTGGATCATAGTCCCTAAAACTACCACACAGATGGCTATAGACAAGATATTCCCAGTCAGCCTATATTGAGCTCTCTACCTAAGATATCCCCACTCAAGGTGGAGATATCGACCTCTGCCTCTTAGCCAATTGAGCCATGATATCCTCTTAGGTATCCAATTAGTTTACCTTATCCTCAAGTGTCTCCACTCCTCTGGCCTATTCTTAGGCTAACTTTACTTGTAGTCGATCAACCTTGACCTCTAATCGAGCGAATCATGCCTCAACCTATGTTGTGGTTGCCTCATGTTATGTTATCTCAACCTTCAATCATGGGATTTGGTGTCATAATCTTGTTAGCTCTAGTGATGCTCATGCACCTACCTACAAGTAATGGGTGAATGGCTCTACCCCCATTGGTAGATGTGTCACCTTCTCAATGTTTAGTGTCACAACCACATCAAGAAATATCTCCCTCAGTAGTAGGTCCACTTCAGACCTAATTCAATTGGATTGGTCTCATGTACCCACACATAAAGCAAATATGTCAGTCACATGTTAGTTCTAACATAAGCATGAATACTTCAAAATTCAAGTGTTATCTAAAGTATACACTTTTCTTACTTGGTCATGACCCTTGTCTATGGGGTCCTCCTACTAGCCATACTCCTCCTGGTGGTGGTGGTTTCCCCCTCTATGGATAAGTCCCCCATCATAGGCTCCCTTGCCCTACCTTAGTCTCATTCCCTACCTAGTTCCAGCCAACCTAGGCTATACATGTCTCTCTCACATTGATAGAGCCTATCACCCTAGATGCTAGTAAGGTCTTTACGGGCCTCAAAGCTTATCCTAGCCTATGTAGGCCTTCATTCCAACATCTTCTAGCCACACCGTCAACTTGTACAGATCTTGGATGTAATAGGCTACTAAATCTTAGACTAGTATGGCTTATAGACTACTTATCCTATCAACAAACTATGTGTCACATATGATGCTATTTCCTAGCATAGGGTATGCCTCACTGACCCATGACATCCTAAGTTGGGTTAATGGAAGTCTCTCATAAGCCCATGACAAGACTAGGCTTAGTTGGGTCAACCCCCTACCCCTATGCATTGGATATGATCCCACTACTAGTATATTACTCCTAAGATGTATTGGCCCCATACATACCTATGTCCATCCTTTGCTCTCTAGACAACACCTATCCATGATAGTGGTAGCCTCCCTATGCTCTGGCCGATGTAGAGCCTCTTGACAATGATGTCTACTACCACTATCCATAGTAGTGGGATCCTAAGAGATATTTTGATGATCTATACCCTATGGCTATTTTGCTCCTTGTGTGGTCCCACTAGATAGAGTCTTCCTACCATGACATCTTATACCTATGTTAGTTCTATATCTCTCCTCGTAGGCTCTGCTCTTTAAAGTTGGTAAATGCCATCTATATTCAAGATGGCCTCCATCTCAAGCCCCAACTGAAACACATGCCTCTTAAGTACATGTGTGGTTTCCAATACATTCACCAAATCTTTAGAGTAATGCATGGATGGTACATGTGCCAAACGTCATAGTCTTGCACTTTGTAGGTGATCTTGGTGCTCTACAAAAAGAGGGTTAGCCACCTCGACCAACAATGTTGGTACTTTCTCCTAGTTAGTCACCTTACAAGGTCTCTCTCCTTATGGTAGTCATTCAACTAGATATAATGACTCTCCCTCCTCTGACACACTAACTTCTCCTCATGTCTACAAAACAAGAAAACATGACAATGGATCAGTCATGCAAGCATTGAAGCGAGAAAAACATGTTTAGACAAGTTCATAAAATAATTTTTATTTCTTCCCCCCTATTTAGCCTTCCCAAGCTTCTTAAGGCTTGTTTTGGCCCCTTTTTGGCCTAAGCCATAGGTTTGCCCAAGCAGGAGCCCAAGCCATAGGTTTGCCCAACCAAATTTTAGTGAAACACCTGTTCCACAAGGAGCACCTACCCCTAAGATGTTCAAGTCCTTCTGACCTAGATGTTAAGCACCCTCCCAACACCTATGAGATGAACATCTCAACATTTGAACTAATGTCTTCAACACTCGATGATGGACCTCTAATTTTTTAGCCCCTAAAAAACACCCTCTTTATCTCATACAAGTTTCTCACATAGGCATGCCATAATCTCTTTTCTTCTTCACTCAAACTGCCCTCATATACACACTCAAACCTATAAATCCTTCTTCTATTCACTTCTCTCCCTAATCTTCAAACTTGTAAGGGCATTATCTTTGACATCAAAAATATAACCTATAGGTCATACACACAATCATCAACTTGCTCTGCTCTACAACCCATCCACTGGGCACACACCCTTTCTTCTTTCAAGACAATTCATCCACTCGCCTAAACACCTCAATGACATTAGTGACAAATCTCCAACAATCTCCCCCTTTGTCATTGATGTCAACACCCATCATACAACTCACCTTCCTTCTCTTTCTTAAAGCACTCTCACAATAGGAACTTTTTCCCCCTTTGACACAATGACAAAGTGGGCACAAACTATTCTTAAGGACCTCAAAAGACCACCAATAGGAAAGGACCACCTTAGAAATATGATACAAACTCCACCTTACCTTGAGCCTACCTCTTCTTGCCTTGACAATTTACTCTTGCTACATGCCAACACTCTCTTCAACCAAGCACTGCAACCAATGAAGAAACAACACACAAAAGCACTAAACTCTAATGAAACTCATCAAGAAACATCTGAGGACTCCCCATAAGATCTCTAAGACATTTCACCTCTTGAGCATATTCACATCTCCACCCATTATGAAGAACCACCACACAGGTTTACTAGCCTTCTCTCTCAAGCCACCTTAAGGACCACTAACAAAACTTCATGCTACTCATTGTTGTCTCCAAATCTTGCACCTTAGAAGAGAGTGTTCAATTCTCTTCCATATTTGGGAAATGTTGGGACATTTCTAGGCATGTGGGTATACCTCTAGAGGAAATGAACCTCTATATTTAAAAGGGCTAGCTCCTTGAATGTGTCTTTACAAAACTAATTATGTCTAAACCAACTTTCTTGAAGGGAAAAAAAATAGAAATTACCAAAAAGAAAAAACTACTCTAATAATGGTGATACACCAAGATTATCTTCCACATGAATATCATATTCTAGTGCACAATATAGCAAAACACATAGACCATTCCCAATCTCCAAGGATTCTAACACAAGTATTTCAACACAGAGGTGAGATGTGTAAAATGACACAAGTCAAATGAAATGAAAGTTAGACTTTACACATTTCAAAACAGTAATACACATGCAAAAATTTGATACACTTAGACACACTCTGTATGACTAGTTAGATCCAAAACTCTTACTTAGGGATGAAGGACAAAGGATAGAAGGATGAAAGCCATCACTTTCTATCACTATACATCTCTTACACACTCAGACAATTGCTTAGAACTTGAAATAAAATAGACTAGTACTTAATGCTTAAAGGTAAAATGTGATATCATTATACTAGGGCTTCACCATACACTATGTGGTTGTCTTTTCTCTATCCAAAGGGTTATATATATAGTAGATAGGAAGAAAGAGGGGGAGACCTTTAGCACCAAAAAGAGGAATCATTCTATTATGAGTCTCCATCTACAGTTGCAACTGTCTTTACAAAGGATGCTCATTCGGGCCATCTGATTGATCCATGTCATTTCAAGCGGTTCTACCACAAGATTGCTCTCCCAAATATGCTTCTTCAATAGTTTCACTAACAAAAATTAAATATTCTTGGGCTGAGTCATGGCATCAAAGTGGTTATCCACCTATTGCAGATTTGTCACTTTCATTCTATTTAGCTTTGCACTTCTTTGATTGGTTGTTACAAAATGACATGGATCCTGGTTGATCAATGGTGATATGGGCCCTCTCAATACTTTGATGGATGAAGGATGTGATCCTTTAGGTGTGCTTATGAATCCTTGAGAATTTGATTAAGGACCATCAAGTTGCCTAGGGATCCATTATTTTGAATGATAATGGCTACTTGCTAAGGCAGAAGTTTGACATTAGTGCAACCATCTTTTTAGAGACTTCCTTCCTTTGTTCTCCCTTTGGATTTATCAAACATATCATTCAAAAATTCTTCTACAAACTCTATAAGAGTGTTTGTACCCTTCAAACTCTTCCTAAGTGTCCCTTTAGACTATATTCTTTGGGCATTTTCCCTGAAAGAATCCTCATCCATTTTATCTGAAAGAACCCACCTTCTATGGACTTTCTTTCAGTGTCCCTTCGAACCTTTTCCAAAGGACACTTTTACAACAAAAGACCCTTGGCAATTTGTGTAGGGCACTTTGTAGTTGAAAAGATCCTCTTGAAACTTGAAGTGCCCTTCAGAAGAATAGAATTTCCCTTTTGAACTTTTTGCAAGTGACCACATTCTTGAAAGAGAGACCCTTCAGAACCTTTAAACTATACCCTTCCTTAGAAGATGCCCGTTGAAAAAATGAAAGTGGACTTTTATTTGAGGAGAATTCCCTTCAGGTTTTTTTAAAGTTTCCCTTTAGAAATTTTTTAAAGGACACGTTGAAGAAAAAAGACCCTTCGACAATTTGTAATATACCCTTCAGAAAGATTGTTTCAGACAAAAAGTCTGAAATAATTCCTTCGAAAAAGTTGCAAAGATCAATTCTTTCAAACTTTTTATCCAAAATAAAAAGTCTGAAAAAATTCCTTCTAAGAGTTGCAAATGAGAATTCTTTCAAAAAATTTACAAAGGATAATTATTTTGGACTTCTTGTCCGAAACAAAAATACCAGAAGAAAGAACAAACCCTTTGAAAACTTGAAATTGCCCTTCGAAAGAATGGAATTGCCCTTCAAAAAAGTGGAGTGACCCTTAGGAAAAGTGGAATTTCCCTCTGAAAAAGTGCAAAGTGTCCCTTCAAAAACTTTGAAGTGGACCAATCCTTTGAAATAATAAACCCTTTAGAAAGATTGTTTCAAAAAAAAAGTCAAAAATAATTCCTTCAAAAATCTTGCAAGAGACAATTCGCAAGAGAAATGATCCTTCAGGAAGCTTGAAAGTGACCCTTCCAAAAAGTGAAAATGACCAAACAAAGGCTTCCTCTGATAGACAACATCTGAATGTTGTATTTAGCTAAAATGAAAATGCAAAACCTAGGAGTGAAAAATGGCTAACATTCTTAGCGATTCTAAGGGGAGGCATGCCTGCTATACCTAAGACCAGTTGCCTAAATCCTTCCATTGGGCATAGAGTCACACATATAGGCACTCAAAATGACTTGAATAGACCTTAGCTCAAAACACAAACTAGATTGACTCACATGCACAAGGTAGAGGCACACACCAAACAAAAGGAAGGAAACATACTTGTGCTACAAAGCACTTAGGGAACATAACAACAAACTAAAAGAAACACTCACCTAAAATACTATCTAAAAAATAGACTTGCAAAGACTAATACAAGAACCTTAGATGTATCCCATTCATAGGGATAGACAATTCTTCTCCATTCATCTTGGTTAGCTGAAAAGAGTTGTTCTGCTTACACCTACTAATGATGTAAGGGCCTCTCCACAAAGTGTCAAAATTTGTATGTCTGCCTAGTTTTGCTCTATCCTCATCCCATTTCAAAACCAATTCACCCTCTTTGAACACTCTTACACTTGATATTTTATCAAAATAATTCTTCATTAGTACTTGGTGGTGTTCCATGGTCTTATGTGCATTGTCTCTTGCTTCTTGTAGTTGCATTAGTTTTGTCAATCTAACCTCCATTGGAGTATTTTTAAGTAGTTTCAACTATTGGGCAAGTTTCAGAGTAGGGAGTTCTTAAGATATGGATAACCTATCCTCTCTCCCATAAATAGGCACAAAGGGAGAATTACTAATTAACTTCTTAAGAGTAATCCTATTTACCCATAAGGCTAACTTCAACTTGTTGTGCCGTGCTCTTTGATTGTTCTCCAATGTCCTCTTGATGATCTTGACGAGGTTCTTGTTAGTAGACTCACGCAATTCATTACCTTGAGGGTAATAATTAGATGAGATGCTCAATTAAACTCCATTCCTATTTACCTAATCAAAAAATTTAGCACTTATGAAAGCAAGTGCATTATCAAAAATGATAACATGGGGAACTCCAAACCTTGTTATAATGCTCTCATAGAACTCCAAGATTGCATTTTAATTTGCCTCCTTCAAAGCAACAGCCTCTACCCACCTTGTGAAGTAGTCAATAGCAGTCAATATCCATTTGTGCTCAACACTTGATGGTAGGTTGATCATACCAATGAAATCAAAACCCCATTGCATGAAAGGCTGGTCTACTTAGATAGGATTTAATGGAAGGGCTACAAGCTTCTATTTTCTTACAAAGAAGGTACATTGAGGGCACATTTTCACCCAATGGTAACAATCCTTAAAAATACTAGGCCAATAGTAACCAGCTCTCATTATCTTTATAGCAGTCATCCTAGGAGAAAAATGCCCTCCATCTGCACCATTGTGAAACTTTTCCATCAACATATCAAACTAATCATTGTTAACACACTTTAACAACACATCATTCCCATCTTTTCTAAAGAGAACACCATCTACAAGATAGTAAAGAATGGTCTGTAATCTAAAATACCTTCTTTGAGACTTGTTCAAGCCATTGGGGCACTCACCATTTTGAAGAAAACTAATCATGTCTTGTGTCCAACTTTGAACTTATATGTGATCAGCTGGCTGGGGTTGAACCTGGTTGGTCAAGACTTCTTCTTTTAGCTCTTGGAAATCTAAAGCTAAATACTCACATAACCCTTTTCCTTTTACCAAGTTTGTATCCTTAATATCCACATCATACTCCATCACCTTTTTAATCCACCCAGCTCTCTTTTCATTAAGGTCTTTTCTTAAGAGAAACTCTTTGGTGCTAGGATGAGAAACCATGACATGTATCTTATTGTTTGAGACCATGTGTCTAAATTTATTCAATCCTCTTATCACTTTTAGAGCTTGTTTCTCAACAAATGTGTACCTGACCTCATAATATTATAATCCTTGGTTGAAGAATGCAATTGATTGTTCTACCTCTTCATCATTCTTTTGCATAAGCATAGCTAAGATTGTATCAAGGTTAGAAAATGTATAGAGTATCAAATCTTTGTCAAATTTTGGGTTCAAGAGAGTAGGATATTCCGCAATTACTTGCTTGATTTCCTCAAAACTACTCTTACCTTTCTTTGTCCAAACAAAATCTTGGCTCTTCTTGAGCATGGTTGTGACAAGATTTACCATAGTCTCAAAGCTTGGAATAAACCTTCTTACAAAGTTTATTTTCCCCAAGAAGCTTTGAATTCCTTTCTTGTATTGAGGCAAATACAAGCCTAGAATAGCCTCAATCCTCTCGAGTTCAATTGATAAGCCTTCTTTGGAAATAATATGACCCAATAACTTACCTTCATGGACAACAAAGATGCACTTTTTTGGATTAAGGGATATTCCATACTCCCTACACTTTTCAAACACCTACCTTAGATGTTTTATATGATCAGTAGCATCCTTCATAAAAATGGTTATATCATCAAGGTACACAAGCAAAAACTTATTGATCAAACCCTTAAAAGCCATGTCCATTACCTTTTGAATGTAGTTCCAACATTAGATAAACCAAATGGCATCATCTTGTAGGCAAAGGTTCCTCATTTTATGGTGAAAGATATATTTAACCAATCCTCTTCATTCACTAGTATGTAATTGTAACCTGAATAACCATCAAGAAGTGAGAAACATTGAGAACCTGAAACCACTTGCAAACTTTGTTTTATGGAAGGTAGTGGGTAATGATCCTTGAGAGATACTTTGCTAAGATCTAAAAAATCCAAAAAAATTTTGATCTCTCCATTCTTCTTTTGGACAAGTACAAGATTATCCACCCAAGTTGAGTGTTTGATAGGAAAGATAATCCTATACTCAATCAGCATGGTCAGCTGTTTCTTCATGAGTTCCTCTATCTTGGGATTGATAGGACTTTGTTTTTGTTTGACCGATTTAGTTCCAGGTTCTAACTCAATGGTTTGATGAGCTAAACTTGAATCAAACCCTTTCAAATCTTTGTATTCCTAAGCAAAAATCTCATGGAACTCTTTGCATAATTCAATAAATGCCTGCTTCTTAGACAAAAAACATACCTTACCAATTTTTAGGAGCTTGTCCTTGTAAATCATGACTTTCTCATGGTTCTCTTCTTTTGTGGACATGCTAACTCTTTCCTTCTTATTTTAATCATGTTCATTGAAAACACTCTCTAAGGTGATCAGTCCCTTAGGTATATTGTTTGTCTTCGGCTGAAAAACTTGTTCTTCATATTGATCATGTAGTCTTTTTTTATTCCTTGAGGAGAATCCTACCTCATTTTGCAAGAAGTGTGCAATGTGTTCATCACTTTCAAACACTTTCCATGACACTTCCTTGTCTATAATAGAAGGCCTCAAAATGATCTTGATATGAGATTGATCCTTCTCATTCCCCACATCAACAACTGTGTCAAATTGTGCTCCTATAGTAGCCAATCTATCAGCACTTTTATTTGAACCCCTCAGTATGGGTTGTATGTTGAAGGCATCAAAGTATTCAATTAGGTCCCATACCCTATGCTTGTATGATTTAATCAAATGATTCTTATCTATATCTTGACTTCTCACTTGATAGATGACCAATTCACTATCTCCATAAACTTTAATATTCTTTATCCCTTTCTTCTTTGGCCATTGGAGGCCATGAACTAGGCTTTCATATTTTGCCACATTGTAGGTGCAACTGAATTAGAATCTATATGAGGAGTAGTATTAATTCTTTGATGGAGAAAATAACATAACATGAAATCCTATACCTAATTTACTTCTTGATCCATCAAAGAACATTTCCCATATCCCATCAAGTTCCTAGTCTTCATTAGTGAGTGAAGGGATTCAAACATCTTTTTTATGTATACAAAAAACACCCAAATTAGTTTATTCTATGAAAGTATATGGATCTAATCCATGTGTTTCATTGTTGTATTTATCAAGGAAAAGATCAAAAATACCTTCAAGGGGGAAGGATGCTTCACCATCCATGACAGCTTCTTCTTTGCTAATTAGACAAATCTAATATGAGTTTGTCTCCAAGTATGGCCCACTATGAAACCTTGTTAAGGGTTGAGTCCTTATAGTCACCTTGGTTCCATATCTTGTTTTAAAAGTTAGAAAATACCAATCAGCAGAAAGTACCCTCCTATCTTAGTCGTGAAGTCCATTGACAAGTTAATAGCAAAATGAGTTGGAAGGTCTACCACCACGTCTCATAAAATGGGGAAACTTGGGCAATTGTGTAGGAAAACTTCCAGACATTGACCAACCCCACTATCATGGTTGGAGTCCTATCAAGCTGTAACACACCTTTACTATGTGGTTCATACTTCAATCCCAATTTATCAGCCCCACCTTAGGCATAACAGTGGTACTAGATCCACTATCTATAATACAATTGTGAACCAATTCATCTCCCATAATGAGTGTGAAGTAGAAGGGTGGAGGCTTTTCAGATTTGGTGGAGGGATATAAGACATGACTTGGAGAATTGGTAAAGGCCACACTATTGTGCTTTGAAGTTTGAGGGGCTACATGAATGTTTGCAAGTTGTCCTTTTAACAACTCCTTTTGACCAGGCATATGCAAGACTTCCCAAAAAGATATGTTTGTCTTGGCATTCTTCAAAGAATTAATAATGTTTAGAGGGGAAATATTCACATTTTCTTACATTCTTGAAGGTAGTGGGGGAGTCTGAGCCTTTTGTGTTGTAGGTTTGATTATCCTACTTGCATTCTAATTTTGTTAAGGAGCATGACTTGTAGCAAGAACTGCATTAGGAGTCACACCTTGTGGCCTTAGAGAGGCATCACTTGGAGTTACATGTACTCCTAAAACATTTTCTAGAGCTCTCTTCTTAACTCTTGCGTTGGATAAAATCAATGTGATTTGATTCAACACATAGTCATCTTTTGCTTGAAATTTCATCATACCTATACTTTAGTTGCTACCTTCTCCATGGATATTCCTTTGACTGGGATTCACTTCTTCTGATGTCATGTAAGGAGTAGTTTCTTTTTGTGATACCAAAGCTTGGTTGTCTTCTCCAACAATCTGCATAAACTGACCTTGAGGTTGTCCCTATTGGTCCAAATGATTCTCTCCTTGGACTAGATTAGCATGTACTAGAAAAATAGCCTTTGTAGAAGGAGTAGGACTAGGATTATAGGCATTGGGCTGCATATTGAAACCTTGTTGACCCTGTCCTCTTCCTTGGTAGTTGTATTGGGGTGGATCTCTATAGCCTTGTTGAGGATAGTATTGAGGATTAGGTGGAGCACTTGCCTAGAACTGAGCTTGCTTGAGCTGAGGTTACAACGACTAGATCTCTTCATCTTTATCCATAGCTCTATCCACCTTCTTGGGAAAGGCTCTCAACTTGACATTGGTGTTAGGAACTTGTGTTACGCTTGGACCTTCAACTGAAATATGAGAAAACAAAGGGAAGGAAGCTCTTGGAGGTAGCTTTTTAGCCTATATTGAGTTATTCTTAGCTTTAATATCTATATCATATGCATCTAACAGAGTGAATCCTCCCATTGACTGTAACATCACCACCACATCATTACCAATACCCTTGAGATAAGTGGGGAACACAAAGTTAGGAGGAGGTCTCATGAGTAGTGGTAACCTATGCCAAGTCCTTTGAAACCTTTCATTAAAATCTCCCATGGATTCATTAAGACCTCTCTTTATCACGTTTAACTAATAGATCATCAAAGTGTGGTCACTCTTATTCTCAAATCTAGTCACCAGCAATTTCCCAACGCCATCTGAACTTGTAATGCAACCACCTTCAAAAGTCCTATACCAGTCAAGTGCCTTGCCTTTTAGAGACATATCAAGTAATCTAATGGATATGTTGGCTCGAATAGCATTATGGAAGTTACATAAATTTAAAATGTGTCTAATATGATCATATGGGGTAATATGACCCTCTCCATTGAAACCAGGGAGATTCTTAGTAGCATTGGGAGGAATAGGGTCATATGTAGGAAGGTCGATTAGATTTTGGGTGTTGAAGGCCGAGAAAGGTTGTTTCCTATCCATTTCTCTTCTTTCTTCTTGATCTCCTATTTCTCCAACTTCCTCAACTTCTTCTTCTTCTTCTCCAAAACCTCCTTACCAAGGATTTCTAAGTGTTGGGAATGGTTCAGGGAGTTATTCTTCAAGAAGAGCTTCAGCTAAACGAGCTTGATCAGAAGTCCTATATGACCTAGTGGGGACCATGAAGTATAATGTGGGAAACTTGATCTACAACCAAAGATTATCACCTTTTGAACTCACCAAATGTTGGATTAAGGATATTTCTACAACTCTAAGCTTGTCAAGACCAACATTCACCATGACATGTAAATAATATGAGTCCCACCGAGTGTGCCAAAACTGTTGTCTCTAAATCTTGCACTGTAGAAGAGAGTATTCAATCCTCTTCTAGATTTGGGTAATGTTGGGACATTTCCAAGCATGTGGGTATACCTATAGAGGAAATGAACCTCTAGATTTAAAATGGCTAGCTCCCTGAATGTGTCTCTGCAAAACCATTTATGTCTAAACCAACTTTCTTGAAGGGAAAAGAGTTAGAAATTGGAGAAAAGGAAAACCTACTCTAAGAATGGTGATACACCAAGATTATCTTCCACATGAATATCACATTCTAGTGCACAATACAACAAAACACACAAACCATTCCCAAACTCCAAGGATTCTAACACAAGTATTTCAACACAGAGGTGAGATGTGTAAAATGACACAAGGAAAATGAACTGAAAGGCAAACTTTTCACATTTCAAAATAGTAATACATATGCATAAATTTGATACACTTAGACACACTCTATATGACCAGTTAAATCCAAAACTCTTTCTCATGTATGAAGGACAAAGGATAGATGGATGAAAATCATCACTTATTGTCACTATATGTCTCTTACACACTCAAAAAAATGCTCAGAACTTGAAAGAAAACATACTAATACTTAATAGTTAAAGGCAAAATGTGATATCATTCTAGCAGGGCTTTGCCATACACTTTGTGGTTATGTTTTTACTAGCCAAAAGTTTATATATATATATATATATATATATATATATATAGCAGAGAGGAAGTGAGAGGGGGAGACCTTTAGCACCAAAAAGAGGAATCATTCTATTTGGAGTCTCCATCTACAGCTGCAATTATCTTTTCAAAGGATGCTCATTTAGGCCATCTAATTGATCCATGTCATTTCAAGTGGTTCTAACCCAAGCTTGCTCTCCCAAAGATGTTTGTCCAATGGTTGTGTTAATAGAAACTGGATATTCTTGGGCTGAATCATAGCATCAAAGTGGTTATCCACCAATTATAGATTTGTCACTTTCATTTTATTTGATTTTATCCTTCTTCTTTGATTGGTTTTTATAGAAAGACATGGATCTTGGTTGACCAATGGTGATATGGCCCCTCTCACTGCTTCGATGGATGAAGGATGTGAGCCTTTGGATCTACTTGTGAATCCTTGAGCGTTTGATCGAGGACCATCAAGTTGCCTGGGGATCCACTATTTTGAATCCCAATGGCTACTTGCTGAGGTAGAAGTTTGACATTCATGCAACCATATTTCTACAGACTCCCTTCCTTTATTCTCCCTTTAGACTTCTCAAACATTCCATTCAACAATTCTTCTAGAGACTCTATAAGAGTTTCTGTACCCTTCAGACTCTTCCCAAGTGTCCCTTTGTACTATTTTCTTTGGGCATTTTCCCTAAAAAAATCCTCATCTATTTTCTTTGAAAGAACCCACCTTCTATGGACTTTCTTCTGGTGTCCCTTCAGACCTTTTCGAAAGGACACTTTTGCAATAAAAGGCCCTTTGGTAATTTGTGTAGGGCACTTTGCAGTTGAAAATATCCTCTCAAAACTTCAAGTGCCCTTCAAAAGAATGGAATAGCCCTTTCAAACTTTTTGCAATTGACCACTTTTTTGAAAGAAAGACCCTTCAGAACCTTTGAATTGTACCCTTCCTTAGAACATGCCCTTCAAAAGAATGAAAGTGGACCTTTCTTTGAGGAAAAGGCCCTTCAGGTTTTTTGAAAGTGTCCCTTTGGACTTTTTTTAAAGGACACTTTGAAGAAAAAATAAACTTTGATAGTTTGTAATATACCCTTTAGAAAGATTTTTTCAGACAATAAGTTCGAAACAATTCCTTCAGAAAAATTGCAAAGATCAGTTCTTTCAGACTTTTTTTCCAAAACAAAAAGTCGAAAAGAATTCCTTTAGAGAGTTGCAAAGGAGAATTCTTTCAGAAAAGTTGCAAAAGAGAATTCTTTTGGACTTTTTGTTTGAAATAAAAAGTCCAAAAGAAAGAAAAAACCCAAAGAAAAAACCCTTTGAAAACTCAAAATTGCCCTTCAGAAGAATATAACTTCCCTTCAAAAAAGTGGAGTGACCCTTCAAAAAAATGGAATTGCCCTTTGAAAAAATTAAAATTCCCTTAAAAAACTTTGAAGTGGACCAATCCTTTGAAATAACAAACCATTCAAAAAGATTGCTTCAGACAAAAAGTCTAAAATAATTCCTTTGAAAATATTGTAAGAGATAATTCACAAGAGAAATGATCCTTCGAGAAGCTTGAAAGTGACCTTTTGGAAAAGTGCAAAGGACCAAACAAAGGCTTCCTTTGATAGATAACATCTAAATGTTGCATTTAGCTAAAATGAAAGATGTAAAACCTGGGAGTTAAAAATGGCTAACACTCACCAAATAAGAAACATGCTCTAAACCAACCTAAGAAATCACCTTGAAACACTGATGCCTTTCTCTTTGTTAGGTTGTGGAGTTAAAAGCTTCACCAGGATGCGAACAGGAGGAGTTGTTGAAGTGTCACAGACACCGGCATCGGTCAGGTCAACCGATGTCGGTCAGGGGAGAGACAGGAAGCTACCGACATCGGTCAGGATCGGCCAATGTCGATCACCTCCAAGCAGACAGGGACCGACGTCGGTCACCTGTGCAGTTCCAGAACTGTGAGTTGATGAACAGTTTGTTAATGAACCGAGTGTTTGCATGTTAAAAGCTAATTATAGTCTTGAGTTGTGTGTCTAATTATTGTAATTAAGAAAGTCTAATTATTGTATGCATGAGATCTATATAATAGACTCATGGGTTATATTGTAAAAGTGTGCTAGAAAGCCATTATGCTTGAAGAGAGAGCAAGAGTAGCTCCTCCTAGTTCCAAAGGGGTGCTGAGTGTGTATGATCAGGGAGAGTTGCAGGTTGTGCAAGTTTTACTAGGAGATCCACCGGGGTACTAGTTGAAGAATCATGAGGACTTGGTGAGGCAAGGACAAGGGTTCTTCAGGGTGTAGAGATATCTACATGGCAAGGTCTATTGATTTATAGGTGGCAGCAAGGAAAGGAAGATCTACTTGGAGTACGATTGTGTACTTGGTGTACTGGCAGCGTTGAACTGACTGGTGGAGGTGAACAACAACTCTGTATTGGAGTTGATTGTTGTGACCGTGATTGAGAGAGTGAACTGTTGAAGGAGAATTATAGGTGAACCCTAGAAGTGTGGGAGCTCTAGAGGTGTTGGAAGAAGAAGTGTGGCATCTTCTTTATTGTATTTTCTTCTGATTGAGTATTAATACAATTGGGTATTGTCTCTCATATCCTGTGTTGTTTCATATTTCTAGTTACTTATCATTTTGGTTAAATTTCGTGTTTAGTTGCTAATATAAAGGTAATCAAGTTTTCCCTTAGTGGGCAGTAGGATCCTGACACTCTTTGGGAAAAATAGAGCAAAAACTTCAAATCTTCACACTAGGCCTATCTAGACTCCTTATAGCCCTACTTGAAACTTATAGATCCCACAACTTTTATTTGACACACTTTCAAGACCTAAAACTTCATATCTAGAGCACTCTTGTATGCTCCCTCAAGCACACCAATTTACATCACCTAGACCATCCTCTATAACATACTTCCTTCACAAACCTACTAGCCAATGAGGCCTTCATCTTGATAAAAACTTGAATAACATGAAAATGAAAATCCTTCAAATCTCTATGAAGCTTGATTTGATAACCCATTTGGCTCATTCGACCTATTAAGAAACCTCGAACCTCAAATCATAAGGAAAACCACTTTTCTTACATAACCCAAAACTCTAGTATCTCAAAACAAATAGGGTCAAAAAGCCTCCTTCTGGACAATGCCCACCTCTAAATCTTCTTTCACACCTGGAGATAACCATCACACACTTTTGGACCAAGATTTGAGCCTTCACGCCTTTGGGAACCTTGACTTCATATACCATGGCTTTGATCTATGACAAGAAAGATAAACCCATGAGCATACAAAAACCTCCAAAAGGCACAAACATGATCATCAAGACACAAATCAACCTAGAACACATCACAAAGAAATGCACATACCTTTCTGAGCACCAAACTCTTCTTGACAACTCACATATCGTCCTTTTCCACCTAGAAACCTTCAATCTAGCCCTATAGTTTGAGCATACACAACAAACACCAAGACAAAATGGCAAAAACATATCACGACATCACTTTGACACCACCACAATATATCTTCCACCTAGAAATACCTAATCCAACTTTAGGACTAAAGTCCATGAATACTACTAGAACACACAATTCACCACAACATCTAAAGTAGGCTTATGAACTTGTTGCTCCCCCTTAACCAAGCACATCTTCTCATGACCTTTCTTGTCCTACAATATCAAATAAAGCTCAATTGGCATCCACCATGATTCCTCTTGCTTATCAAGTGTCTCCTTGAAGCCTAGATAGAGACACCCTAACTCAGAATGTCGTAGAATAATGTAAAACTAGGAGTTGCCCATAACTCCTCATATTCCTTCTCCTCCTTGGTCATCTGATACTGATAGTTCTTCTTCTTCTTCTTCTTCTTCTTCTTCTTCTTCTTCTTCTTCTTCTTCTTCTTAGGCTTAAGAGAAACAACATGCTCATCCACTACAATATTTTTCTTTTCTTCGAAGTTTGGATGACAATATATGGAGACAAAAAAATATTCATGACATACCTTTTCAACTGAAGAAAGAACCTCATCAATGGGCAATGATAATTAATGTTCTTTACATGAAACTTGATCAACAATATCAGGGTGTTCTCTTGGATCCATAGATACCTTAGAACTAGACTCAATTAGCACTTTGATCTTTTCCTTGAGCTTGACTTGAACTGACTTTGGAATATTCTTTTCTATTTAGTCAGATGACATATTCTCTTGGCATTCATGAACCTTCTTCATATCTGATTCCTCTTTTGCTTTAGCAGGTAGTCCACCTTGATCTTTCAACTCAATTGAATTATTTTTCTTAGTCTTCACTTCCTTAGAATTACATACCAATGATTGACTTTTATTGAGCACACTAGGAAGTTCATGCACCTTCTTATGACTTGAGCTTGATTTTACAATATCTTGTAATATGACCAACTTGGTGACAGTAGAAGCAAATAACATCATTCATACCTTTTGCTTGATGAATATTATGAATCTCAACAAACATTCAATCTTGTCTCTTAATTTTATTATGCTCAAACTTAACTATCTTAGGTTTATTATGCTCAAGCTTAACTATCTTAGGTCTCCATAACTGGGTTAGTATTTTCCTATGCATTCTAGGGTAGAATCTAGCAATATGTCCCATGACAAGACAATTATAGTAGACTACATTATCCATACCTCTAGCTAACTAGTTGCTCTTCTTTCTACAATTTCTTGCTTTATGACCAAAAAGCTTACATGCAAAGTAGTGAACATGAAATGAACATTCATACCTTATATAATTTGCTTGCATGATAGGTCTTCTCATGTTGCACTTGGTATTTTTATCCTTCTTATCTTGAGTTGACATCTCTTGCTCTTTCTCAGGCTTGTTTACCTTGACAATGAATTTCTCATGCTCATCTTACTTTGAACTCAACTCCCCATTTATCTCTTCCAAATGAATCTTGAGATGCATGCATTCTTCCTCTTTTGAACTCAAATTAGTCTTTATAACTCTTAATTGATCCTTAAGATCCTGCATGGTTATCTTGTCTTCTTTGAATAAGACCTGTTCATGCTCAACCTTTAGGGAAATAAGATTGATCTTCAATTGAACACATTCATCTTCTTTAGCTCTCATGCTTGAACTTGAAGCCTCTAATTTAATTTTGAGATCTTTGATGGTCTCCTTATGCTTCTTAACTTCTTTAGCAATGTCATCTTTCAATCTACATGCTTGCTCTTCCACGGACTTAATCAATTCTTGATTTTTCTTTTCTTCTCTTATGGACTTGCCTGATAAACTCAATTCAAGAGATATGACTTATGCTTTAAGACTTCTTATCATATTCCTCATTTTATGAATCCCATTCTTTTGCTCTTTCAGTTCACTAAGTGCACTCATGAGCTAAGCTTCAAGATCAACTTCTTCTTCCTTACTATCATATCTAATTTCTTCATCATCCATGATGTTCTTTTCTTTTTACCCATATTGTACCTTATATCACCTTCAAGTGGTTAAACTTGTATAGAATTCCTACATTGATACTAATTGTGAGAAGTACAAACCACTGAGAGGGGGAGGTGAATCAATGGTGGTAAATAATCCAATTTAATTTCTAAACCCTTCAAACACTTAAGCATTCAATATAACCATTCATGAATCATTCAAGATGTTTATAGTAATGAACAATAGTGTTGTTCCCAAAATTAGCTACACTTATTTTTTGGACAACCCCTACGAAACTTGTCCGTTTCATAATCTATACTCTAAGTTCATCATTCGAGGCAAGATTCTCTTAATCTCAAACAAAGTTGACTGACATCCTGGGAAAGGTTACAACACTCCCTCGTCACGATTTCTTGAAAATCATGAAACTCGTTGTAATCTTTATCTGATCAAAATGTCAATTTTGATCATTTTTCAGGTGTTAGAAATTTTCCTTTTCTCCATGCATAGGCAGCATTTTTTGCCACTCTTGCATGTTTTTCATTTTTTCATGCATAGGTGGTATTTTTTGTCACTCTTGCATTTTTAATTTCTCCATGCTCAGGCTGTACTTTTTACTGCCCTTGCATGTTTTTCATTTCTTAATGCATTGGCAACACTTTTTACCACCAATGCAAGTGTTACCCTTGTCATATGCAAAGGTGGTGATTTTTGTCACCCAAGCAAAGATTTTCCAAAATCTTGATATTCGTGTGGCATTTATGGCCACACGTTTCAAGTTGTTGAAACTTGGTTAGGGGATTTTAATTGCTTTTTATTTGTCATTTGATCATTTTAAGTTTCCTGAGACTCTACCCTGCAACCATTCGAATGTGTGAGTAAGGTTTCAAATTCGCCAACTGCCAAGCTTAGGACTTCAAGATTGCTGAGTAAGTTTTAGTTTTTAGTTTACTTATAGGTTTTTGTTTTTTGAGTTTTCTTTTCCATTACGTTGGGATTTTCTTTTTATTTTAGTTTTGTTTTCAGTAGTTCTCCCTCATTTTATTTTTTATTTACCTTAGTGAGCCTTAGCGGCTAATTCCGTCTACCTCCTTTCATGCCAAAGGTTTTCATTGTGTATCTCTGACATTTTTGATCTAACCAGTTTTTTCCCCCTAACTCATATTAGTTGAAAACCATCTTCTAAAAACCAACATGATGATGGTTAAATAATGCCAATGATGCATGTCCCTGTGTGATCGAGTCAAAAGCAAAGACAATAAAGTTTTTCACCACTTAAAATGTTTGAAGATGTTCCTAAGTAAAAGTGTATAAGTAGCAAAATATGTTGCCCTTACACAAAAATCCATTTCTCCCATATGCGTCATTGGCAAAATTAACTGTTCAAACATTAGAACTATGATTTTCTTTTCATTTTTCATGTCGGCATTTTTTGCCACTTTTAAGTTATAAAAAATATTTTTAACAAATGCAAAGGTAGCAAATTTTACCACTAGGGCATCTAAAAAAATTTCTTGCGTTATGCCTTGTCAGCATTTTTCACCACTCATAAACGTAAAACAATGCTTCAATGGTTATTTTCGCCACCTCTGCATAAAATAAAGTTTCTTTTACCTGTAGAGTCAACATTTTTTGTTGCTTCCACATTTAAATGATATGTGAGGGTGGAAAAAATTGGTGCCTTTGTATAAATATGAAAATATCCCTCCATATGTAAGGGCAACAATTTTTGCTGTCCATTCAAGCTTCCTATCGAATTTACCAACTCTAAGATATTTTCAATTTTATTTTTCTGAGCCCACTTTCCTCTGGTTTTTCAGCCTACTCACATTTTAGCCCTTTTAGGTGTATCCCCATGGTCATGATCATTGACATACATTTTTCTCAGATTATCAATATTTCTTCTAATTGTATGATCATGATTTTTGTTACAATTTTTTCTATGGATCCTTCTTCATCGACATCCTTTTGGTAAAAGCCCTTTTAGATAACTAATTTTTATTTGAAGAGGTCAAATCCAATGAAGTATAAATATCAAGGTGTTTTTCTAATCACTTTGGTTACTTCTAATGTTTATGACATTAGAGATACAAAGATTGGTCATGTGGACATGGCTGAGTTTGTGAAAAGAACTAAGTCAAGCAATCCTAACTACGAGATGAAGAAGATAATTGACAACAATATTCATTTGGTATCTTCTTTCCTTGTAGTAGCTCACAACACAAAATTTATTCTTTAATGTGCTCAATTTTATAATAAAGATACCAGAGCTATGTTGGACGCTAGTGGCAATGTGATAATTAGACTAGATCTTAAGTTCATTGATAAAGTGTTCATGTGCCCTCCTACTATAGAAGTGACAAAGCTTGATTGTATTGAAGCACAAAGAGAATATGACAAATATTGAAAAAGAGAAAAAGGTAACTAACAATAAATAGCTCAAGACTCCAAGGGCAAATTTGTCAAGGTGGCCACAGAGTTTTCTAAGAAGTGACTTTACAAAAGAAGTTGGTGATCTGATAACTCTTCTCAATAGGGTAAGAGGTTTGCCCTCTTCCTCACAGTTTCATGAATAGATGTATCCCTTCATCAAAATAATACTCCAAGGTAAACAAATCATCTTCTAGAGAGAACAAGTCAGTAACATTTTGCATAAGTAATTGATGAAGGTATCAACTACCTTTAAATTCTACATGACTTCGTACCTAGTCTATATTGCAGCTTTAATGAGAATCTTTTCAGGTTTAACATCAGAAAGAGATAGGAGAGTAACCCCAGTGTATCAATACTACTCTCAGTTAACATTGAAGGGTTTTATTCATCATATTAGGAGAGTAAATGATATTTTTTATAGTATTTTTGTGTTTTTTAATCCTCAATTAGAATAAATAAGAGTGTTAGATGAGGCATGGATAGTTGTGAATGATTTTGGATGCATGTTCTTACAATTTCCTTCTTTCTCGAATCTAAGGGTTGGCTTTTTCCAAGGTCATCCTTATATGCTTATGAGATTCTTCTCAGATATATTGGTCTTAATATAACTATGCAGTCAAATGATTGTCGTGCATAATAAATAAATGGAACTCAAGAACCCTGATTTCATGTTCTTAATTATATTTGGTAGATTTTCAGTGTTAACCACTGAAAAGACTATAGCCATAGAAATTGAAATGCAAATCATAACCTTGAAGTAATTTAAAAGAAGACCAAATTTTGATAAAAGGGGTGTGAAAGACATAATCGAGAGGAAAACCCAATTTCATGAACCTATGATTGAAGATGTTTGGGTAGATTTGAGAACAACAAAAGATATCAAGAAAATAGACTACAGTAGGTTATCTCTTGAGCAGATTGAATATCTGGGACTTGTTGATATATTTGAGAATTTAGTAGATGATGGAGATTTGATAAATGATAGATACAATACTAAACAAATTTTTAACGCCCCTCTTCCTTCAATCCAATGGTCACAAAAAGAGCTAACTTCCTTGAGGAAAAGATTTGAATCTATATTGGCAAACACCAATAATTGGTTATCAAATAAAAAAATTACTTTGAAAGAATTCATCAAAGGTTCAAAAATTGAATTTCAAGAGGAAACAAGAAAAAAAGTAGAAAATATGATGAAAAACAAAAGTGATGTTCCTTCTTCCAAGCCACATAAGTCTAAGATCATATTTGTGACGAAGAAGTCAAAAGTTATGGAAAAAGAGTTGAAAATAGATGTATAAGTTGAGAAACAAAGCGTTGAAGAACCAACGATGGAATAGATGGAGACTGATGATAAGCCTATAAATCAACAAAAAGAGGAAACTTTGTCTCCACAATAGAATGTGAAGCAAGAAACATAATTTTTTTTTCGCCTGACACACTTATTGCAACTCCTTCACCTATTTCTCTGATTAGTGTTCCCTCTTCTAGATCACCCTCTCATTCCAAAATAAATTTTGACAACTCTCAAAGCACTTTTGAAGATATTCTTTGTTCCTCAAAGTCTCTCCCTATAAATAAAGAGTGCCTCTTTTGTTGTGAGGGGGGAGATCTTTTGGGTTATTGGAAGCAAAACTCTCCAAAATTGAAAGGCATTTTGAGACTTTGAGCTCAGATTGTAAATCAAATTTTATCAAGTGAATGAGAAAGTAAGTGACCTTTCAAACTTTATATTGAAATAATTTATTTTGTGTAAGAAATTGTTCTTATGTTCTTTTACTAATACAATATTATCTATTTGATTAAATAAGTAGAGTGAGTGAAAATAATCTGGGAGATGTTCTGAAGTGGATTATGGAGACTTTGTGCTACTATAATTATCTTTAGTTTGTGTTTTAGTGTCTTAGAACAAAGGATATTAGAAAGGTTTTAAACTATTTTTATCTTTTGTAATCATATACTTTGTATTAGTTTTCAGTGAAGACTTTGGGCTGCACCTCATTCTATTATGATATAAGTTATAAATCAGTAAGCGAAGCAACAATAGGCTTTGTGCTCTCGTGAGTTTCTTGTGAATTTAGATAATATCAGGAAAGTTTTCCTTTACTTTGTAAACATCATTTTTGAAAAAAGAGAAATGGATGATGTGATCTCATCCCTGAGTTAATATTTAGTTTAAATTAAGTTTGTGATAGTTTATAGGGATCCTCCCCTTGCTGAGAGGAGAGATTTATCTCATTATATTGTGGCTGGTATAACCATTTTGTTTTCAGTTAGTTGACGATAAAATATTCACCCAACAATTTTTTGGTAATTTTGTTGGGGATCAAATGCATAATTTGAAGCCTCACACTTTTAGTTAAAGCATTTTTAGTTCTTTTCCATTCTACATTCTGGCAGATTCATGATATATGTGAAGCCAGAGAGCTCGAGGTATTATTGATCCAATATTTAAATTGATACAACAAAATAATTTTGATCTCTTACTTCTACAATCGCACCTTCAGCAAACCAAGAGTTTTTCTCCTACCAACGCCAAATCTTCAATATTAGGTGAAGCTTCTAGTCCTAGTGCTAGTAGAGTTTTATCTATTCATACTCCACAAAATTTTGTTATCCCTCCTTTTAATCATCATATCATGGCAGCCCAAGGCCCTTGGGGTAACACTTTTAGCCCTCTAAATCTAACCCCACATTTCCATGAACTACCTCATAGTTCAAAAAAAAAAATCAAGTTCTATGGTGATAGGAAAGTTCACTCTGATGAGCATATTATAGCTTTCTGCATAGCCTGTGGTGTAATAGGCATTGAACATGAAGATATAGCAGTAAGAATTTTTATATAAATACTGCAAGGTGCTGTCACAGATTAGTTTTATCATCTTCGAGCTCAGACTATAACTGATTGAAACACTTTTAAAACCAAGTTTGAGGCTAGGTTCAAACTTGCAGAAGATGCACACGCCTTATTAATTTAGTTTATGCAAATGAAGAAGGAGCCTCATGAGCCTATGAGAGACTTCATTGCTAAATTTAATAAGCTGAGAAATAGAATTCTTGTAATTACTCAGCCAATCCTAGAATATCTTAAGTGCTTCTTTATCAATTCTTAACTTTTCAAAGTGAGTTTTCTGCTAAGGTGAGCTAGCCTTGTAGATCTTTCTACAGCTCAAATTTTAGCTACTAAAGTCGAAGATGATCTTATCCTTACAGGTAAGATAAGAAAAGATTCTAACAAAAATAGATTCTTCTCTTCTGCTAAATTTTTTTTCACAAGCACCACTTATCTTATGGTACAAAAATTAGCAAATAAATTACTAGCTCTGAAAAGACAAATGTCCCAAGGTATGCCTGATCCTTCTTCTTATCAGGGTATACTAAGGAGGACATTTTTCAATAATTCATATTAAGGCAATGCTACCAAAAATCAAGGGTAACCCAATCGTCTTCCACCCACATAAGGGAAGTTTGCTATTGAAGTAGCACCAATCAACTTAGCAATTGGTTATTATGAATTCAAACATGATAATTATTTCCAACCTAAGTTGGACCAAGAAAATGATGCTAATCTCTTTATAAAAGTAGAATAATAATTAGCTGACGACTCTGTTATTGATTTTCTAAATTACCAAGATAAATCTTAAAAAGGAGAGGTGTATGATGGAGCATATACTATTTTTACTAGGTCCCAAAACTAGTCAACTCAACAAGTTGATAAGAGAAAAGCAGGAAAAGAACCTCAACCAGTGATCTCAATTATTAAATGGAGAACTCTGTTGTCTTTCCAATCAAAGAACTCGGTGGCCAATAAACAAGTAAGTACCTCAAACAATCTTGTACCTTCTACTTCTATTCTTCAAACCAGTATCACATCAAATAAAAATTATAATGATGCACTTTCTTCTTTTATTTCTAGTGCATTCCAGTTATTTGACATAATTGATCATGTTAGGAAGACCAAAATCTAAATATCTAAAATCGAGTACTTACAAGTTAATCCTAAATAGTTTGATAGGTTAACTAAAGACATCAAAAACAAAATAATCCCTACAGAACAAGATTTCTCAAAAGTGACTCATGATCTCTTAAAAAATAAATCTACTCAAAATAATCTTGTCACTACTCCTCTTGTTGCCCTTGGAAAAATAGAACCTTTCTATGTTTCTCTATGGATAAATGGTCATAAGTTGAGCAATTATATAATAGACTCTAGAGCTTCTGATAATGTTATGCCCACCAAAGTAGCAGATTCTCTCAATCTTAACTTAACTAAGAATTTTAGGAGATGTTTTTCCATGAAAATTAAACAAGTACCACTTTTGGCTCAAATCAAAGATGCCCAATTTGCATTTACAACTTTTCTAGATAAGAAGATTAAGATGACAGTCTTAGTAGCTAATGTTCCAACTTCTTATGGCATTCTGCTCGAACATAATTTTTGTACAGATATTGGTAGAGAGTTGAACATGGATCTATCGGAAGCAAGGATACATGTTAAAGGTGTCATGCAAAATTTTCTCCCTGAGAAAGATTCAAAATATATTGTTACCCAAACATCAAACCCTGAAGCTCAAATTTTGTTTGAATTCTTGAGAATGGGTAATTATTTTCTATCCACTGAAGATGTTTTTAATTCATCAGATGAAAGTTCATTAGGTGATAATTCAAATAAAATATTAGAAAAAAATTTACAAAAAATCTCAAGTAAAAAAAGAATCTTTTCTCACTAATGAAGAGGAATCTTCAAGAAGATCAAGTTCTAATGAGGTTTGAATTTTAGAATTTGATGGTAGCTACTCCTCTACCAGTTCTAAAGCTAGAATTATTTTGATGTATCCACAAGAAGATATTTTTCCTTGCTCATATAAGTTGCAATTTAACAATACCAATAACACCATCGAATATGAATCATTGTTGCTTTTATTAAAGGTTGCTCGTGTTAGAGGTGTTAAGATTCTTCATGCCCAAAGAGATGCTAAATTGATGGTTTTCAAGTAATAAATTTGTATCAAACCAAAAACAAAAGATTGTGATATTATCGCAATTGTGTATGGGATTGCATTAAAAAATTTCATGCTTTCAATATTTCTACGGTGCTAAGAGAGTTTAATGATTGTACAAATTCATTGGCTATCTCCACAACCCTCATGGTTCTTCATAAAGATTTTAAAGGGAGCAAGTACACTATTGAGCTAGTCCTTCAACTAAGTGTACCTGATAATGCTAAACATTGGCAAGTTTTTAATGGTAATAATCAAATTATTGCTTTTTTCAAAAAGATTGATAGCTTTGAGGAGCTCTATTTTGAAGGTAGTGAATCTCTACCACGAGGATCAGTTTCCAAAATAGATTCACAAACTAATGAAGAGTTTCTTCAACTAAAAATGAATAAAATTCTAAAATATTTGGTTTCTCTTGAAAATATATTTGATAAGCATGATAGATATATCAAGTAGCAGCAACAAATAGATTCAAGTTCTGCTATAAATTTTGATCAAGTGAATTTGAGTTCGAAAGCAGATCCCAAAATGGTCAATATTGGGAAATGTTGCACTGCTCATGAAAAGTTTAAATTAATTCCTCTTCTTTGTCATTACATTGATATTTTAGCATATTCTTATGATGATTTGAAATCCTTCAGGTCTAAATAAATTTAGCATAAAATTCCTCTTAAAACTAGGTCATTACCTCACAAATAGAAACAAAGGCAATACAATTCCAAAGTATCAAGTACTATTCTTTCTGAGATTCAGAAGATGTTAAATGCAAGGATAATTTTTTTAATTCATCATTCCACCTGGATTGTGAGCATAGTTCTTGTAAGGAAAAAGAATAGAAAAAATTGTATTTGTGTTGATTTCAAGAATCTCAATCAATCTTCTCTAAAAGATAACTACCCCATACCCATCATAGATCAAGTATTGCAAACAGTAACTAGCTCAAAAAAGTTATCTATGTTAGATGGTTTTTTTTAGTATAATCAAGTGGAAATTAATGAAGCAGATCAATATAAAACCACTTTCACTACACCTTGGGGCACATTTGAATATCGTAGAATGCTTTTTGGTCTGATCAATGCTAGTGCCACCTTTCAGAGAGCAATGGACCTTGCCTTCAAAAATTAAATAGGGAAGTTTATCATGATATATCTTGATGACTTGACCATTTTCTCCAAACATCATTCTGATCATGTGCATCATTTACAACAAGTACTGGAATGTTGACGGCAAAATAGTATTTCTCTCAATTTTAAGAAGTTAGTTTTTGAGGTTACAAAAGTTAAACTTCTCGATCACATTGTATCTTGAGAAGGCATAAAAATTGACTCAGAAAGAGTCAAATCTATTCAAAATCTTGCTCTACCTACTAGTAAGACTGCAATTCATTCCTTCTTTGGAAAGGTGAATTTTTTGTGAAGATTCATTCCTAAATTTATAGAGAAAAATCATCACATTGTTGACATGATGAAGGGTAAGGCTACTTTTCATTAGACTGCAAAAGGCAAAGCAACATTTGAAGATATCAAGAAGGCTATTGTTCATGCTCTAATCCTGATTTGTCTAGACTATACCAAAGATTTCATAGTATATAGCTATGCTTCTGAACATACACTTTTAACCATTTTGGTTCAGTAGAATGAAGAAAGTGTGGAATCTCCCATATCATTTATGAGTTGTCCTCTCAAATCTCACAAATTAAAATATTCAAACATGTAGAAGCATGTTTATGTCGTGGTTAAGGTGGTAAAATATTTTTGATTTTATATCCTAAATTCACATACTATTATTCTGGTGCCTGATACAATAGTAAAGTCTATTTTAACTTAACAAGAGTTCAGTACTAAAAGGGGCAATTAGATTGATAAAATTCAAGAGTTTAATCTTGATATAAAACCTACTAAGCTTGTGCAAGGAAGAGTTCTTTGTCAACTGATTGTTGATAACGTACCAAAATAAATAGAATATGAAAAAGTGAAAGTTGAGGACATGTCAACAGTGCTTTTTATCGCTACTACTGATGAGTGGTAATCCAATATCACTCATTTTCTTAACTATATTAAGTGTCTTACCCATCTTTCTTATAAGGAAAGAAGAACTGTTAAGTTAAAAGTTGCTAACTACGTCCTATGGGATAATGGTTTGTACAAAAGAAGTCTTGATGGAGTCTTTCTTTATTACGTGGATAAAGTGTAACAAAGTAAAGTTACTTTAGAGTCTTTCCATAATTTGGCTCGTGGAGGACATTTTTATGCACTTGTGATGGCTAATAAGATTCTACAAGCTAGATATTATTGACCTACACTATTTCAAGATGCATATAATTGAGTATATAAGTATGAGTTATGTCAATAGTTCGTTAGAAAAAACAAGTTAGCCACATTACCTCTCAAACTGGTGGTGATTGAAGAACTTTTTTAGTAATGGGGTATTGACTTCATTGGTGCCATGAACCATCCTCAAGTCTCAAACATAACTATGTTCTCATCATAACAAACTATTTTACCAAGTGGGTGGAAGCCATTCTAATTAAGCATGCTAATTCAGAAGTGGTATGTAATTTTTTTAAGAAAAATATTATTTTTCGATTTGGAGTTCTAAACAAGATTATAACAGACAATGCTACTTGTTTCTCTTCTCATAAGATTATTGAATTTTGCTACAATCACGAGATTATTCTTTTCCACTCTTCAGACTATTATTCACAAAGAAATGGTCAAGCATAATCAAGCAACAAGAATCTGGTTACTATTATCTGGAAATTGGTAGATGACAATCAGAGAACTTGACATAAAGCATTGTTCGATGCTTTATGGGTAGATAAGATTACGCTTAAGAGAGCAATAGATATGTCACCATTTCAATTTCTATATAGTCTGAATGCGGAGATACCAATTACTCTGAAACTACTAGCACTGAGTTGGAAAAGGTACTGGAAGACCAAAATTTTGAAATTTTTATTGACAAGAAGATCATGTACCTAACTGAACTAGAAGAGCAACGAACTATGGTAGTGGACCGTATTAATGAACATCAAAATCAGATAAAAAAACTCTTCGACAAGAAAGTAAAGATTCATGAGTTTCAGATTGGAGATCAATTCTTGTTGTGGGACAAGAAGAGAGAACCAAAAAAAATGCATGAAAATTTTGATTCCTTGTGGAGAGGTCCATTCACCATTCATTAATTATATGATGAAAATAGTTTCTTATTGGATTATTAAGATGGAACGCCATTCTCACTGCCTCACAGTGGGTAACATCTGAAGCACTTCAATCCTTGAAGTATCAGATAAGTTTATTTGCACATTTGTATAGTTTTATATTTTTATTCATCTTTATTTAGTTAATTGTGTCTTTTTATTTTTGGTAGATTGACTCTATGGCCCAATGGCATAGATGAAGACACTTAAAGACTAGATTCTACTCCCTTCAATCATTTCAAAGTTTAATCAATGGAAGTTCTCTAGCTGGAGCCAACTATTGTTCCAAAAATTAGTTACACTTGTTTTGTGGACAACCCTTACAAAACTTGTACATTTCACAATCTATACTCTAAGTTCATCGTTCGAGACAAGATTCTCTTGATCTCAAATGAAGTTGACTGACATCTTGGAAAATATTACAACACTTTCTCATCATGATTTCTTAAAAATTATGAAACCCATTGTAATATTTATCTGATCAAAATGTCAATTTTGATCATTTTTAAGGTGTTAAAAAAATTTATTTTTTCCATGCATAGGTGGCATTTTTTGTCACTCTTGCATATTTTTCATTTTTCCATGCATAGACAGCATTTTTTTATCGCTCTTGCATTTTTATTTTCTCCATGCTCAGGCGGCACTTTTTACTGCCCTTGTATGTTTTTCATTTCTTAATGCATCAGTGGCAGTATTTACCACTAATGCAGGTGTTACCCTTATTATATTAAGGGCAGTGATTTTTGCCACCCAAATAGAGATTTTCCAAAATCTTGATATCTACACGATATTTATGACCATGCGCATCAAGTTATTGAAACTTGGTTTGGGGATTTTAATTACTTTTTGTTTGTCATTTTAATCATTTTAAGTTTCCTGAGACTCTACCCTGCAACCATTCGAACGTGCAAGCCAGTAAGGTTTCGAATTCACCAACTATCAAGCTTAAGACTTTGATATTATCGGGTAAGTTTTGGTTTTTAGTTTTACTTCTAAGTTTTTGTTTTTTGAGTTTTCTTTTCCTTTAGGTTGGGCTTTTCTTTTTATTTTGTTTTTATTTTCAGTAGTTCTCCCTCGTTTTGTTTTTGCTTTACCCTAGTGAACCTTAGCAGCTAATTCTACCTACATCCTTTCGTGCCATAAATTTTCATTGTGTATCACCAGCGTTTTTGATCTAACTAGTTTTTTCCCCCTAACTCATGTTAGTTGAAAACCATCTTCTAAAAACCAACGTGATGATGGTTAAATAATGCCAATGATGCATGTCCCTGTGCGATCAAGTCAAAAGTAGAGGCAGCAAAATTTGTCGCCACTTAAAATGTTTGAAGATGTTCCTAAGTGAAAGTGTATAAGTGGAAAAATATGCCACCCTTACACAAAACTCCATTTCTCCCATATGCATCATTGGCAAAATTAACTGTTCAAACATTAAAACTTTGATTTCTTTTTCATCTACAGTGTCAGTATTTTTTACCACTTTCAAGTTATAATAAACATTTTTAACAAATGTAAAGGTAGTGAATTATGTTGCTAGGGAATCTAAACAAATTTCTTGATTTATGCCTTATCGACATTTTTCGTCGCTCATACACGTAAAACATGCTTTGACAATTATTTTCACTGCCTTTGCATAAAATAAAGTTTCTTCTACCCGTAGAGTCGACTTTTTTGCCGCTTCCACATTTAAATGACATGCGAGGGTGGAAAAAAAAATTGACTCTGCATAAATATGAAAATATCTCCCCATATGTAATGGTGGCGATATTTGCCACCCATTCAAGCTTCCTCTCAAATTTTCCAGCTTTGAGATATTTTCAATTTTTCTTTTTTGAGCCCACTTTCCTCTAGTTTTTTAGCCTACTTACACTTTAGCCCTTTAATCACATCCCCATGGTCATGATCGTAAATATACAATTTTCTTATATTACAAGTATTTTCTCTAATTACATGATAATGACTTTTATTGCAATTTTTTAATAGATCCTTCTTCATCGACATCCTTTTGGTAAAAGCCCTTTTAGATGACTGAGTTTTCTATGAAGAGGTCGAAGGTAATGAACTATAAATATCAAAATATTTTTTTAATCACCTTGATTACTTCTAATATTGATGACATTAGAGATACAAAGATTGGTCATGTGGACATGGCTAAGTTTATGAAAAGAACTAAGTCAAGCAATCCTAGCTACGAGATGAATAAGATAATTAACAGTAATATTTATTTGGTATCTTCTTTCCTTATAGTAGCTCAAACATAGAATTTGTTCTCCAATGTACTCAGTTCTACAATAAAGATACCAGAGCTGTGTTGGACATTAGTGGCAATGTGATAATTAGACTGCATCTTGAGTTTATTGATAAAGTGTTCATGTGCCCCCCTGCTACAGAAGTGATAAAGCTTGATTTTGTTGAAGCACAAAGAGAATATGACAAAGATCCTAAAAAGGTGAAGAAGGCAATCAACAATAAATGACTCAAGACTCCAAAGAAAAATTTATCAAAGTGGCCACAGAGTTTTCTAAGAAGTGACTTTATAGAAGAAGTTGGTGATCTGATAACTCTTCTCAGCAGGGTAAAAGGTTTGCCCTCTTCCTCACAATTTCATGAATGGATGTATCCCTTCATCAAGATAATACTCCAAGGTAAACAAATCATCTTCTGGGAAGAATAAGTCAGTAGCACTTTGTACGAACAATTGACAAAGGTATTCACTACCTTCAAATTCTACATGACTTCTTATCTGGTCTATATTGCAGCTTCAATGAGAATCTTTCCAGGTTTAACATCAGAAGGAGATAAGAGAGTAACCTTAGTGTATCAATACTACTCTTAATTAACATTGAAGGATTTTATTCATCATTTCAAGAGAGTAAATGATGTTTTCTTTGTAGTATTTTTATGTCTTTTTTATCCTTAATTAGAACAAAGAAGAGTGTCAGATGAGGCCTGAACAGTTGTGAATGATTTTGGATACGTGTTCTTACAATTTTCATCTTTCTCGTACTTGAAGGTTGGTTTATTCTAAGGTCATCCTTATATGCTTTTGAGATTCCCCTCAGATAAATTAGTCTTAATGAAACTAAGCAGATAAATGATTATCGTGCATAATAAACAAATGGAACTCAAGAAGCCCAATTTCAGGTTCCCAGTTGAAATTAGCAAGTTTTTACTATTAACTGCTGGAAATGCTAGAGCCATGAAAATTGAAATACAAATCATAACCTTGAAGCAATTCTCTAAGACCAAATTTTGATTATAGGGGCATGAAGGACATAATCATGAGGAAAACCCAATTTCATGAACCTATGATTGAGGATGTTTGGGTAGATTTGAGAACAGTGGAAGATATAAGAAAAATGGACTACAATAGGTTATTTCTTAAGTAGATTGAATATCTGGGACTTACTGATATCTCTGAGAATTTAGTGGATGATGAAGATTTGATTAATGATAGATATAATATTGAACAAATTACTAATGCCCCTCTTCCTCCAATTCAATGGTCATAAAAAGAGTTGACTTTTTTAAAGAAAAGATTTGAACCTATATTGGCAAACACCACTAATTGGTTAACAAATAAAGGAATTACTTTGAAAGAATTCATCACAGGTTCAGAAGCTAAATTTTAAGAGGAAACAAAAAGAAAAGTAGAAAATAAGATGAAGAAAAAAAGTGATGTTCCTTCTTCTTCCAAGCCACATAAGCCTAAGATCATATTTATGACGAAGAAGTCAAAAGTATGGAAAAAGAGTCAGAAATAGAAGATGTGGAAGTTGAGAAACAAAGCACTGAAGAACCAGTGATGGAATAGATGGAGACTGACGATAGGCCTACAAATCAATAAAGAGAGGAAAGTTTGTCTCCACAAGAGAATGTGCAGCAAGAAACAAGAATTTCTTCTTCCTCGCTTGACACACCTATTGTAACTCCTTCACTTGTTTCTTCGATTAGTGTTCCCTCTTCTAGATCACCCTCTCCTTCTAAAATAATTTTTGACAACCCTCAAAGCATTTTTGAAGATATTCTTCATTCCTCAAGGTCTCTCCATATAAATAAAAAGGGCCTCTTTTGTTGTGAGGGGGAGATCTTTTGAGTTATTGGAAGTAAAACTCTGCTAAAATTGAAAAGCATTTTGAGACTTTGAGCGTAGATTGTAAATCAAATTTTAATAAGTAAATGAGAAAGCAAGTGACCTTTCAAACTTTATATTGAAATAACTTGTGTTGTGTAGGAAATTATTCTTATGTCCTTTTCCTAATACAATCCTATTTATTTGATTAAATAAGTAGAGTGAGTGAAAATCATCTGAGAGATGTTCTGAAGTTGATTATGGAGACTTTGTGTTACTATATTTGTCTTTAGTTTGTGTTTTAGTGTCTTAGAATAAAATATATTAGAAAAGATTTAAACTAATTTTATCTTTTATGATCATATACTTTGTTGTAGTTTTTGGTGAAGACTTTGGGTTGCACCTCATTCTATTGTGATATAAGTTATAAATCAGCAAGAAAAGAAATGATAGGCTTTGTGCTCTCGTGGGTTTCTTATGAATTCAGTTAATATCAAGAAAGTTTTCCTTTACTTTGTAAACATCATTTCTGAAAAAAGAGAAATGGATGATATGATCTCACCCCTGAGTTAATATTTAGTTTAAATTAGGTTTGTGATAGTTTATAGAGAACCTCCCCTTGCTGAGAGGAGTGATTTATCTCATTATACTATGGCTGATATAACTATTTTATCTTCAGTTAGTTGATGACAAAATATTCACCCAACAAATATATAATGCAAAATCATACACACAACACAAGATCTGTGTGAAAAACCCTCTTGGATAATAAAACCCACTCTCAACCCTGTAAACACATGGAATACTTGTCCCATAAAAAGTATGTAAACATGAGACTTTAGTGAAACAACTATTTTATAAGTAGCACCTACCCCTAAGATGATCAAATCTTTATTACCAGACTTTAGTGAAACACCTATTCCAAAAGGATCACCTTCCCTTAGGATGGTCAAGTCTTTCTGACCTAGATGTTGAGTACCCTCCTAACACCTATGCTATGAATATCTCCACCTTTAAACTGATGTCTTCAACACCTGATGATGGACCTCTAATTTTATAACCCCTACAAAACAACCTCTCTATCTCATGCAAGCCTCTCACATAGGCATGCCACAATCTCTCTTCGTCTTCACTCAAATTGCCCTCATGTACACACTTAGACTTGTATATCCTTCTTTTATTTGCTTCTCTACCCAATCTTAAAACCTATAAGATCACAATATTTAACATAAAAAATATAACTTATAGGTCATACACAAAGTCATCAACCTGCTTTGCTCTACAACCCATCTATTAGGCACAAACCCTTTTTTCTTTCCTTCACTCTTCAACTCTAACACACACCTTTTTTAAGTCTTCAAACCAGTAAGAGCACTATTTCTGACATCAAAAATATGACCTATAGGTCATACACATAGTCATCAACCTATTATGTTCTTCAATCCATCCACTAGGCACCCTTACTCTCCTTTGCCTCTCAACTCTATACTCTTCCTCCACTTAGAGCCCCTACAAATCATCAACTGTGATTTCACTATTTATAGCACCTTCATGAATATCAACTTCTTGGTTGGCCATTAGACATGCCTTAACTCTTAAGTCTTCTATCACATTATGACACAACTCAATACCATCCTCATAGGTCAGCCATAGCATCGATGGGTCACCATTAAGCAACTACACCTTTCAATGAGTCCTTAATAGCCCTTATAGGTCTCATGGAGACCTATTCACCCATTTAACATTTCAATGAGCAAATTTAAAACACAAATCCACTTAAAAATGCATATGTCCACTCCACATGACCTCTTAGACATCCTCAAATTATTATAGTCATCATTACACATCTATGTGTATGCTCAATCTACTTAAACATTAGCCTTGTACACAAGAACACCATGAACGAATAAACAATCAGCTTCTAATCATTTTTTCATACTAAATATGGATTTTTAAAACTTCTAAAATCCATACAGATCATCCTTAGGAAGTCTACAACACTCTTTGATATCTAAGTCCCCTTGAAACATCCAAATACCATCAGAATAGCTCAAAATATCATTCTCAGGTCACTTAAGAAACATGGTCAAACACATAGTCAAATTTGGATCTCCATCTAATTAAATTTATAAAAAATATACCTTATAACTAGATTCTCTAGATGTGACATGAAGTCCTCTACAACTTTGCCTTTTATACCATGATCAAATTTTGCATATAACAAAAGTTATAACATAAAATCTGTAGACTGGTCTTCCCTCACAAATTCAAATATTTGAATTCCAACGGTTATTGAGAAAATGTTAAACTTCAAACATGTTGACCTCTTCTCGTTCACCCTTGAAATATTGACCAAATACATAGCGTTGATCTCCTCAGATCAACCAAGTCTTTATCTTGCAATACTCATCATTAGATCTTAATAAAAACTAGCACAATTATGACACTTGGCACACTCACGTACCTTCTAAACACTTTCTTGTCAGTCCATGTGCTTGTGCCACTTGGGAGTCTCACATAATTTGTTAACTCTTTAACTTGTCCTACACCATTGATCTTCATAAATATGAACCACCACTCACCGTTGATCTTCTGTCATATTAGCAAGCTTGTGACACTTCTCACCATTGTGTGCAACCTTTGACATGATGACTTCGTATGCACCATTATCCCAATATGTATGATTAAATGCTCACCATCAGATCTTTTAGACCAATAACCTTAGACTTCAACATGATTAAACTTGACAGTCTCTGGCCCATCATAATCTGCTAGAGCAACCTTGAAGCTTTATAACTTGATCTAGAAATCACTTCAAGACTCCAATTTTTTAGGGTAGCTTCTTGGAACTATGGACAACATCTTCATGAAAACATTTGACCTCAGTTAGATTTATGATTACCTACATTAAATGTAAAAACTTATTAGTTCATTCATATCTTCATGACGTGCAGTGACGGTCTAGCTAAGTATAGAAACTTAATGAACTTTTATCAGAGAGGCCAACTTTGCACACACATATCTTTGCCAACTTTGCACACACATATCTTTAGCTACGCTCAACCTCATGATCTAAACTTTGAACCATATGATATCCTCACATAGGATAATCCATTTATATATCAAGCTACTCATATAAACTTTGCATGTGTGAAATATAATGTCATCAATATGCTTACTCAGATTTTTCTATCACATAACTAACTATGTAAAGATGAACATAATGAACAACTAGATGACTACCATGCACTTCCACAAGATCCCTAATCATCCTTGACCTCTAATTGGACCCCTCACACATGCTCAATATTTTAGATCCATCTCTAATCATGCCAAAAATAAAATCAACCAAGCCTACTTCAAGTATGCTAGGACAAGCACATTGCACACTTTGTCATTGACACTTAGACTATCAAGACACTTCATCCACTCACCTGGATACCTCAATGACATCACTGGAAACTCCCAAATAAAATCAAGGGTGTATTCATCTTGAAAATAACACCAGGTTGGTTTTACATTCCTTTATATATATATATATATATATATATATATATATATATATATATATATATATATATATATATAATATTTAATCATGGAATAAACCTATAGAAAGACTGAGCTTATTCATGTTTTTGTGAAGTGTATTTATTCTTTGGTCATCATCTTGTTTACCTTAGACATGTGTTCCACTTGTTAAAAGATGTTTATTGTGTTTAAAAGCATGCATATTATTTTAAAAAGAATGTGTGTAAATTTAATAGCTTGTGTGTTGTTTTGATAGGCTTACGTGTCATTTAGTATGACTACTTATTACGTGAGTTTCACTCTATTATTAGTTACATGATACTTCATTTTAGTTGCATTTTATATGTATATTTTACCCTGCATATTCTTTTATATTAACCCTATGCCTCATCTGATATTGGTTGCATTTTAAAATAGAATTAGTTGTGTTTAAAGCAAGGAGAGTTTAAATGAAGAGCTGAGTAATATAAATGCCAAGTCCTTTCTTTGAAATGCTACCCTATATATGAAAATCCATGTGAAAAGGCATGTATAGGCCTATGTGTGTTTTTTTAGACTAGTGTTTAGTTTGGATAAAGCAAAGTTTTATTTTTATAAGGTTGCATTGAATTTCAATAAGCGTGCACTTCAATTTGTCTAGTTTGTGTTTCACTTTATGTTGACTGAGTCATCATTGAAAATTAGAATGTTAAAGTCTAATAATAAAGTCACTATATAGGGTATATACAAAAATAAAGTTGTGTATACAATATTATATTGTATAGTCTTTAAATATGGGACATCTAACTATAACATATAGTGTTATAAATAAAATGGAATGTCCAGCTATATATAGAATGTCAATCATCACCATTAAAATGTTGGGATTATTATATAAGCTAATAAAGATAAAATACTGTGTATTTATATATAATTTCAAAAATGCCCAATTCAGTATTTTAAAATAACCAATCAATGTAAGGATTACCTAGTCATTGTTTGGCACACCAAGTCATTGAAATAGAACACAACATGTAGAAAAAGACTCTTGGGTGTATAAACAACACGTTGTGTATTTATTTGACATTGGGTAAATTGGTAAAATAATAGTTATATATATAACAAACTGTTATGTTTACAATATAAACCATGGTGATTTTATTAGATGGGGCTAAAGTATTTATAAGAAATGCCATGTTATTAAACTTGAAATGCTAATTTCAGTGTTATTAGAATGCCCAACCTATAAATGAAATGGCTGAGTCTACATTTTGAAACGCCATGACTTTTAATTAAAAAGTTGAGCCTTATTTTGACTGTGTCTTTTATTTGAATAGAAATGTTAAACCATAGGGTTAATACGCTGAGGTATATGGTTATTACGCAGAAACTCTTAGATATTTAGTTGAGTCATTAAATAAAAGAAAATATGATTTCTCTTTAATGCAAGATCAAATGTTTAGTGAAACTTTAATTTTACCCCATATTTTTGAGTTGCGTTACTACTTGAGTTGCATTTTTAATAATGAGCATAATTATCAGTAGGACTGGTTAAGTTATTAAGTGTAAGTAACTAGAACTTAAGTTGATTATAACTTAGAAAAATGTTGATTAATGGTTGGGATTACATATTTCCATATTGGGTAGTTATAAATGTATACTCAAACTATGTTTAATAACAATAATATTTGGTTATTAAAGCATGTATAAATATAATGATGTTATTAGTTATTATTGATTAGCATATATGGTCCTTTCTTATTTGTTGGACTCGGTTGGTATGATCGATATTGGACTATGCTTTAATTACCTATTATAAATAACTATAGACTAATTGTTATCATACTCAGTTGGTGTGATCTTGTCAATGATACTTATTTACATTTGATATTGTATATATGTTATTTTGATCCTTGTTTAACATACCCAGATGGTATGATTATGAATTGACTATTTATTTGTTATATACATAACAATAACATGCTTATAAATTCATTTTATGCAATTGAAGAGAAAAATGAAAAAGTTAGATTGTTTTCATATTTTAACATGTTCATATTTCAGCTATTAGGATTAATCTAAAAGAATATCTTAAGTTTGTATTGTGATATGTTATGGGTCTCACATTAATGATGCTAACTAGGCAATGAGACAGATTTCTCAAGCTTAGTTAGCACCACTTATGTTGGACATATATAATCTGATCAAGTGGTGTGTTATGCAATATGGTGACAAGGTCGAATTGGTAGAGTCATGTATTGATGAAATCATGCATGCAATATATTTATGAGAATTTTATGTGTACGTGATTAGATATTTCTAGAATTAAATATAGCATCGTGTTGTGTGCGTCTAGAGAATATGTTTTCATCAGACTATTATTGAGGATACACCCAAGTGGTATAATCATGTAATTGCTTGTTTAAGAAGGTTGGTTGTTCTTGTTTGAGTATCATGAGCTATGATAGTATGGGATATCATAAGATACTTCAACTTAAAACTATATACTTGAATGGTACATATTGTAGTTGTAAGTCTAGACTCTCACCTACGTTAACTGATTAAATATATGTGATGGTTATTACTTGAACAATATGTTTTGTAACAGTTGTAGGACAACATGTATGCATGCATACAAACTTGAGAGAGCAAATTAATGATTAGGATTTTATGTGTTTGTATGACTTGTTTTGTTATATATACATGTTTGAATAAAACTCAATGATTTCATGTATCATGTAATTGCTTGTTTAAGAAGGTTGGTTGTTCTTGTTTGAGTATCATGAGCTATGATAGTATGGGATATCATAAGATACTTCAACTTAAAATTATATACTTGAATGGTACATATTGTAGTTGTAAGTCTAGACTCTCACTTACATTAATTGATTAAATATATGTGACGGTTATTACTTGAACAATATGTTTTTTAACAGTTGTAGGACAACATTTATGCATGCATACAAACTTGAGAGAGCAAATTAATGATTAGGCTTTTATGTGTTTGTATGACTTGCTTTGTTATATATACATGTTTGAATAAAACTTAATGATTTCATGTAATTTTGACTACTTAGTATGGATAATTAAGAAAAAATTAGTAGTTATGTCTTAGAACACTAGACTATGATATTATGGGATATCACGAGGTGTAGTGGTTGGGATCTTATTATGGTAGTTAGGAATCTGCAGTTTAATATGAATGAGAAATATACTCAAGTGGTATAAACTGTAGGCATTATTTCCCATATAAGTTAAATTATAATGTATGATTCATCCATGTGTTTATGGAATAAAAGAATACTTTATTTACTCTTATGTATAGCATGTAATGTGATATGATTTCTAGGAGGATGTGATTTGTATAGATCTTATGTTTATATAATGTATAATGAGACATTATCTTTTGGTATGTATGATTTGCAAGTTAGTGTGATATCTTGCAATAAAAATGGTTTTTATATGATACACTGCATGTTTACTTTTATCATACACACATGGGTACTAGCTTATTCTCTGGATTCTCACACTGTTTTATCTATCTGTCCATAAAAGGAGGGTCATTCCCAAATAGGGAATTGTGTAGTGGATTGTTGGTCTGTGGTTGGTGTGGAAAAGTGCTCGGATGATGCTTTCCCCCTCCACAATAATACTAATTATTTGGAGACCACTCTGGAGATTGTCAGAGATACACAAGTTGGTTTGACTTGAACTCTGGAGAGCTTGGTATCTATCTTTTATATTAAGGTTAAAGGTCTAAAGAAATTTTAATTGTATTTGCTTTATATATGTTGAACAATAGTTGTTGTATTAAGGGACCAACTATAGCTATGTCCTAATGTATCTACTTTCCTTGCTATCATAATAAACTATTGTACTCAGTATTGGAATTTGGAACTATTATTGTTCTAATTTGTTGTTTTTATGTTGGCTAAAAGTTATTTAGTTTAACTATGGTTGAGTGGAATGAATGCTAAGTAATATTTTTAAAAAAAATTACAGCATTATTTTAAGTATAACTTAAGGGGTTGTAACATGTGGTATTATAGTTATGACTTAAACTCTAGGACCTAATGAGTCCATTAATGTTTTTGTACCTCTATGTTTAGTAGAGAAGAGATATGAGAATGTATCTATGGTACATTGAGTGTGTACCTTAGAGCATTTGTACCCCCTTAGAGTTGTTAAAGGGTTGGTTTATTGAGTGTCTCGTTGGTGATGGTTTTATAAGGTGTATAGGTAGGAGAGTGCATAGCTTAGTTCTTGATGTGTGAACAAGAGTTTCCTATCATATTTTCAATTTTAGATTAAACACCTTGAAATTGATTACATATTTTTTGGTAATCAAATCGCCTTCACCATTTGCATTGGTGTGTTGTGAGTTCTTAAAAGCATGGAGTGCTTCCCACTCAGGTATATACATGCATTATTTTTGTGTCTTACATAAATCCTAGAAGTAGGAATCCTATAAGACCATTATAAATTGTCACCACCTGGTGTGGTGGGATTTTTTTTTTGTAGTTGAGTGTGGATGGCATGGTTAAGAATTTTTTTATGTTAGGAGTTTGTGGGTTAGCACCTTTATATTTATGTGGACTTGGGAGAAGTGTCATCTCTTTTAGTTAGCTTAGAGGTGAGTTTATATGTTTTCACTCTCCTCTTACATCATTTTTAGCTACTAAGAAAATTCATATTTTCAGGATGTTGATTTAGTGTTTCCTTTAAAGGAAACTTGTTTCTAAAATGTTGTTGGAACATAATCCCTTGAGTTTGTGGGATAGTGTTTTCTACTTCTTGTTGAGAGAAGTTGTAGGATGGGATAGATTGATGCATCTTTGAGGTTAGTAATTTCTTTCTGATTGTGGAGGTAAGTTATAATACTACACTTACAAGTTTGGTAAGTGAATGATGATTTGAAAAACTTGGGTTGCAATGTTTCCTTATACCATGTGAGGGTATGTAGGAGATTTATTTTTGAGATATTTGTGCTCAATCTTTCACTTTGAGACTTTTAGAGTTACTATTTTATATAACTTGTTAGCTTGACCACGAGGAGTGGCTAACAATGAATTATATTAATTCTAGTTGATTATAACTATTATGTTATTATGTACCTTTGTTTAGACTGATATTATTCTCTTTTGAAGCATGTTGTTTCAAAGAGTTATATAAGTACCTTTCTTCAGGAGCAAGTAAGGTATACGATGTGCAGAACATCTTCTTATTCTAAAGGGTTATGATAAACTTTTTAACTTGTTATGTGCTAGTCTTGAAAGCATGGAGACATTGTCTCGCTTATAAGGTTATAGGGATAGTATGATCCTTAGCCTTTAAATGCTTTGTTAATTATGGTATTATTTTATTTTTACTATGAATATAACCCTATAGGTTAAGTTGCAAAATATGATGCTAGTTATGTTTGATTAGTCGAGTTGATGCCTAAAACTTTTACTTCAGGTTAAACAACTTTTTATGGGAAGCTTTATAGTGTGGGACCGCATTGTGGTCTATAAAGTAACCTCTGGGATTTTAGAAGCTAAATCTTCATTTTAAGTGAGGGGATGAAAAGGGAGAAGAAGGAAATGCAAATAAAATTAAAAGAACACTAACTAAGGTAATGCATTGAGAGATTCAAGGCATTAACCTATAATTGCATAAAATAGATTGAGCCCTTAAACACTATAGAACATAAAGGAGCATAAAGCATGAATTAAGATCCATAATGCTAAAACACACACACACACACACACACACACACATATATGATAGAAGTAGAAGAAAAGAAAATAACAGACATAAATAACTCTTCACTCAAAATGACACAGAACACCACATCCTCTTCATTATAGGTGGAATACAAAATACAGAAGGCCTCAAAGGCACATAAAAGACATCCAGTCACACCCGTGAGGGGCACATATTAAGTTCGCATAATGAAAAAATCTAATTTATACTATTCTTATTCTATTAGAAATGGTTGTCTACAAAAATAACAAATCCAATCAAAATGATAACCAGCCCCTTCCAAAAGGGATGAGCTTAGAATATATAGGCGAGATAACTTCTCATGAGAATGACACCCAGAAATCCAAGAACTCATACCCATGATGATGTTGTTGAAACTAAATGACAGTAATAATTTCATGAGTGTAATTAACCTCTGAATCCTAGATATGGCATAACTACATTGTCTTGTTATGGCCATGACATTCAAGATGAGCATAACAATGCCATGTGTCTATCTCTAGAGCTACCTCTAATATGAAATTAAAGATGGAGATCCATTTACCCTAGCCAATGGTGAAACTCATAGCTATGATAGAAAAACTTTCCTTTCAAAAAATGTCATGGTGCAACATGGAAAAGATCATCTTTTCTTCATTATAACTGCATGGTGGGTCCTCCTTTTTCTTCTCCAGCCAATTATGTTGCCTGAAAGCTCGACAAGAATAAAAAACCTTTTTTAGGTGTTATGATGCCATATGTCGAGCATATGCTTCTCTAGGGGTAACTTGGTCACTTCATTACAAAATGAGCATAAAGGTGCCACACAAAAAAATTGCATTTCCCTTGATAATTGCTTAGTGGGTCCCACCCGTTACCTTGTTAGCCAATGGTGTTGCTCAAAGTTTTGATTAAAAGGAAATAGCCTCATATGAGCATTGGGTTGCCATGTGTCGAGATCATATTACTCTAAGATGAACTCGGACTTCTTCATGCTAAGGAAGTGCCAAGCTACCATGTGTCAAAAGCAGAGGGAGGCCAATACTTAGGCAAAAGCTACAAAAGGGGGATAAGAAAGGGAGAGGACAAAAGGCAACTACTAGATATGCTTGGTGAGCCCAAAACCAAATGCAAGTTGCTCAAGATAATCAAAAGGGTGGACTTTGATCCATAATTCTTGGTGACTCATAGGGGTGTCCGCCTATGGATGAGAAAACTAAAACTCCAGTTTTATAGACAATCAAGGCAAAATTTTCAAAATAGGAGGAAGGTATGTGAACTTATAAATTTTGAAGAGTCACTTGTAAGGGTACCCACTCTTCCTCCTTAGGTTGAGCCTTCTTTTTGAGAGCCTTCGAGGATCTATCTAGGTTGATAATCTACCTAAACGAGATGTTTCCCAAACCCTGTACTACTTCCAACATCTAAAATTTTAGTTAGGTGAGTGACTGTAATATTTTTTCTACTTCAAAGAAACTAAACGATTGATCAAGATCCATGCACATGGTCTAGACATTTTATTTTTACTCCAACATCACTTTGATTCAGTCCTCTAGTAGGGCATTGTTGTCTGCTAAAAATGGGGAGGGGAGTCCTAATTGGACAAGTTGTTCAATGTGTCCCCATCTATCTTGGACCACTTTTTCTAAGGCATTAAAGAACACCTTACACTTGGTAGTTGTCTTGTTACATCCTAGAAATTCATTAACTTTTTCCACCACTTTCCTTCAATCGTCTACCCCCACTACCTATAATGTTTCATTTGAAGTGTTGTAAAGCTTTTAGATGAGGAGTTGTGCATCCTGTACCTTGGGGGTTATGAAGGCAATGACTTGGTCAATGGATGTGCTTACCTAGGAGATTAGCTTCTATAAATTTGTGATGAAGGTAAGGGTTAGCTTCAAGTTTATGACTACTCCTTTGATCCTCTCCTAGTAAGATACATATAGTTGTTAAATCATTGGGAGGATCTTTGTGGTCTAGTAGTGGGTAGCAAGGTCATTCTTCAGCTATAAGATTTTTTGGTCCTTGATTGAGGACTCTTGTCATACTTCTATAGTTATATATATTCTTGATTAGAATCTAAGAGATTCTGATTGGTCTACATAAGTTCTTCTTCCTTTTCATGTAGTTTGGCCTTAATGACTACTCATAGTTTGGCTTCCGCTTGGAAGCTCTCATTAGAGATGTGGCTCTGAAGGTCAAACCTCAATTTGTTGAGATCCACATATTTTGATTTTGTCTCTGTGTTGAGGTAAATGATTGTAGCCTTCACCTTGGTCTTCTCTAGTTGTTAAGTTACTTTGATGTAGTTTATAGTCACAAACTTCTACATTTCCTCCATCAGCTTGACCCTATCAGTGGGTTTTGCGTGGCTGAGGTTGAGGTTGATAGCTTGTATTCCATAATTCCCTAGCTACATCTAATCTTGGGGATTGACTAATTGAGGGGTTGTGTACACAATCATCAGGGATTATTGTGTAGGGTCAAATAATAACTGCATGTGAGTAATTGATGGGTATTTGGCCTATTTCCCCTCTTTTTCTCCATCTGGGCCTCTTAGGCCCTTCTCGTCACATCCATCTACTGATGGTATTGCTTTGGTGACTGAATGTTTTCATCTATGGAAGGGATTCTTTGATAAAATTTTAATGGAATGGTCACTTTCTATTGTGAAGCAATAGACATTGTTCTTTCAGATGCGAGTGGATGAAGGGTGAGGGTTAAAGGAGAAAAAGATGAGCCCACAGAGCAGGGTGGAGGGTGATTGCACCATGAAGGAAGATAATGAAGGTAGAGGAGTTAAGAAAGGCATGATATAAGAGATTAGGATTGTAGAAGAAAGTGGTGTGAACTCAATGGAGGATTGGGTGGATGAAGAGGAGAGTGGGGCCAGAGAAGTAATTGGCTGGGCAATAGAGAGTGCAGCAATATGGGGCAAAACTATAGATGGAAATATGGTGGCAAAAAAAGAGGTTGAGGTGGAAATAAGGGGTTGCAAAAAGTGTATCTTCCTCTATAGTGGCTCTAGTAGAGGACTAGACTTTGGTGCCTCGAGTCACTTCTGTTGTGATGGTCCAGTTGTGAGATACCTTGAAGAAGCTTGTTGTTATGGGGCAGTGGGATAGGGGAACAAAGGAGGTAGCTAGGTTGATGGATTTGGGATCTCTGTATCTTCCTTTTCCCTCTCCAGAGGTATGTTCCCCACCTCTTCTCCAAGGGTGTCTTCTTCTTCCTCTTCTTATTTTCCCTATTCTTCTTCAACAAAAAATCTTCCTTCTTCTAGGTCCTCTTATGGATGATGCTCATCCCAAAGATTTTTAAAGGTTTCATCTCCTTCCTTATCTTTGAATATTGAGTATAGTTTATCTATTTCCTACCTATATTTCATATAGGTGGCTATTTTATCTTCGCTCCAATCCCTCTAGGTTAGATGTGCCCTTAGTCCCTTTATTAACCTTTTGGGGGGGGGGGGGGGGGGGGCGGGGGGGTCGAACATCTGGACCACATCATATAAGGACTCCTAGGGGGATGGGTAGAGGAGGCACCTTTGCATAGACATTACAAAAGTAAAGTGATGAATTGTGTCTTATCTCAGACACAGGTATCCCAAACTACCAACCAACTATATGATATGCATGAGAACAATGGACTAACCAAATATACACTTCTCTAGTCTGCATCTTCTCACATCAATATTTCATTACAAGGTTATGGATGAATGTTTAGGCTAGGAGAACTAGACAAGAGGTATATAATGACACTATTGAATAGGCTAACTCATTCAACCTTGACACTTCCTAAAACACTTCACATGGCCTACAAGAAGAATCTTCCTAACTATAAATAGGTGAGAGAATGAGACAACATGCTAAGGAAACAAGAGTTATCACTAAGCAAGATCAATCATCTAAGTAAACCACACTATGAATAGTCATAGAAGAGGTAAAAATTAGTATACTTTATTGATCCATGGTATGCAAATTAATAGGGCTTTACCATACTCAGGTGGAGCATAATTTACAAAGGCCAAAATGGTTAGTTATTATAGAACTTGAGAGAGATAGGATAAGAGAGAAGTCCAAAATACATAAATACAATTGTCAATATAAGAAAATGGGTTACACATACATGAGAATAATATGTTAAATGAACCATGTAAGGTTAGGAAGCATGAGTGTCACCCTAAGTCATGAAACTCTTGAAATGTGGCGTATAAGTTCTCATTCTGGCTCACAAAATTGCCTTCATGATTTAGCCCTATTTGAACATCCCAAAATTGACTAGGGATAGGTTTGATGATTAGAATGAAGTGGAAATGTTGTATAAATGCCTCTCCATGCATTGGTTATAGTCTTAGTCATCTAGAATCATCTAGAAATGAGCTATCACTACCTACACTCTAAGAAAACTACTCTTTTAGTCACCCCTAACACTTGGTCTTAAAATTGGCTTCAATTTTAGATGAAAATTTGTGGGATGGAGTGTATGACACTTTTAAATACTCTTTATGTCCTTGTAATACTTAGGTAAACTTTAAAAATCCATCCACTTGAAGTTTTAACACTTATCACCATCATGCTCATTATGCCAGTTTTGACTAGCTAAGATGAGAGCTCTAGTTGAGTCATTTAGGAGTTTTTATGAGGCATTAAATTGACATGGGGAGTTATCTTAAGTCCTAAATTTACCCTCCATGTGATTGGCATCTTCAAACTCCTTTTAGAACCTACAAAACACATAAAAAGGTCAAGAAAACCCTATTTTATACATCATCTGTATAATTTCATATAGTCCTGAGAGAGTATTATGCAAGTTTAAAGAAATTTAATGGTCACTTTGACCCATTTGGATATCCCTCCAACCTCATTTTCCCAATTGGGTCCTTCCAAGGGTTTAGCAAGGGTTTTGAACAATTTTGACCTTTAGTGATGTTTCATAAAGGTCTGACACCCAAATATCAAATTAATTACACAAAACTGATGTTTAGGACCCTATCTAACTCCTCCAAACTTATTTGACCTCCATTTAAAACCTTCAAGGAAATGTGAACTTCCAAAGTTGCTCTATCGAGTTTGATTCTCAAATATGCATAGGTCTAATGTAACTCTGAGCTCAAAATGAAATCCCTCATGTTTCCTCTCCAAATTTATAGCTTTAACACACCTTTAATGACCCTAAAAAAAATTCCTATTCCATTTAAATCCATTATTAAAGTTGGAGGTGTCATTGGTCTACCATTTGGCTTTAGGTGAAAACCCTACCCAATGGGCTTGACTGCAACCTTGGGGTTTTTAGCACCTTGTTTAGTTTATCCCTTCTAAGAAAGGTATATCATGTTGTCTTAGGTATCATATAACTTCATACACCTCCTTGAAAGGTTAAAATATCTCTTGAAGACCCCTTTTATATCCTTGCCCTAAAATTCCCAGTTTTCTCATAAACGGAAGTACCCTCTATCTGAGGTAAAATAGAGGGTAATTCCCCTATTTACTCAAACAATATGAAGGTTGGATGGGATTCCATAAGTCCTATATATCCTATACACAAAAAATGAGCCTTTTATCAAGTCATCAGACCTTCTAACCTCTCTAAAACCCGAAACAGACTTGTGGAAAAGGCAGACTATGTAGGGTTTGGGATATAGGTTGTATGTTGCAACATTAGAGCTCCCTCTCTACTCTATATCCATCATGGTGGTGACATTAGACTATTATGATTATCATGGATATGTTACTATCTTCATTCACCCCTCTCTCTCCATACACCTTGCTTAGTCAAGGTTAAGTGCCATCTACTAACTGTGTTCACTTCAAATTATTGTACCTATAGATGTCCCACAAGTTTAGATTGAATTCAATACTTAAATACTTTTATTAAAGCTTCCATGATCATTTAACAATGATTTTGACCCATTTTTTCCCCTTGGGTGGCCTAGATCATCACTTAGACACCCTATCTTAGTCATTGTCACCCTCCAGTCACCTACAATTGACTGTATGGAGTCCTGTGGGTGGCTTTTATCCTTAAACTTGTGTTATTTATGCCATGGAGACTCTTTAAGATCTTAGGAATCAATTTTTTGTCTTTTAAATTTGTTCTCCTAATTTTATGAGACTTCATGACTAAGCTTGTGTCATAGACTATATGCATCTATAGTCAATTGTACGTGAATGTTTTCAAGAGAAGGAACACCTGTAGGTGTCTATAGGGTCTAAAAATCATGTATCATCCCCTCAAATGATCCCTAGATAATAAATGTTCTCTTGAACCATATATAACCCTCTAACCATGGATTAAAGGTCCCAAACTAAAACCTTGGGTGAAGAGTCCCTTTGGAGTTTCAAATCTTGTAGGTTATACTGCCTATTTTTCGAGCATAAGAATGCAACTTTGAACCATCTAAAACCATCTTCAAATAATCACTTGCCCACCAAACCTTGCATAGTCCTTGTCCTACATAAGGAATATAAGAAAAACACATTAGGATGTATCAAATGTCCTTGTAACCCTGTTGTATGAATTTGGCAAAACTGACTAGACCTCTGTTTTCACTCTTTAGGGAAAATGTCCCTGAGAATAGTCACTAAATACTTTAGCCTGGTTTTCCACTTATATTTGAAAATTTTGACACCTGAAAATGGGTCTACCCTAATCAATACCAATGCTATAACTCCTAATAAGGTTTCACCATTTCTCCCACTTCCCCATATGACACCTCAACTTACTGCTAATGCAACCTATAGGTGGATATCTTCATGTATAGGCAGTCAGGAATAGTAAATTGGTAGAATACATGATTTATGAGATTAAAAAGAATTTGAAGCTCCTTCCATGATTCTAAAATGAATCCTTTAATGGAATATAACATTGTTCATCTCAAAATATCCTTCTCAACATGATTAGTTCCATGAAGACACCACCTATAGATGAGCATTCTGAATTGCATATAGGCAACATACATGAAATGTTTCGTATACTCAAGAAGTTTACCTTCCATGTCAATTGATTTATCTTCATGGTGTTGAAATTATACATCAAGATGCTTCAAATCTTTATTCAAGATTTCATACCTCATTTTCAACATTGCACTCTTGTTTCATGGCACCTAGTTGATTGTGTATGATAGTCATAGGATAAACCAGCTATATGTGTGGTATATGACTACAAGCTATGAAGCTTGCTTTGGAGTATGAAGTTTCAAGGTGAAGGTAATTATGGTAACCTTGTAAACATGGAAATTAAACTATCGCAATGCTTTGAAACCATTAATAATGCATGAAGATCTAGAAAATGGTGGAAACCTATTTGTCATTCTCAAGTAAGACCAGTCTACAAACTTAAGGTGATTTGCCCATCACAACACCTTAAAACATGAATCCAATCATGAAAACATTGTATGGGAGAGCTATAATCATCTAATATCAATCTCAATAACTGGATTGTATGGATTTGTTCAAACCAAACCAAAACCTATAGGGTGCACAGATTAGCAAGCAAATTGGATGGGTCAACTTCTTAAGAATGGTTCATAAAGCATAGTCCACCATTTCTATATAAAAAAACATCAAATGGAATATAACTAAGTTTATAAAACACCCCCAATAGTAGTTTATTTGAAACCTCCCCTACTGGTTGTACCAAGTATAAACTTGAAGACTAGTTTTATGTGTCTAGAAGGGTGAAGAAGGAGCAAAATGGTTTTATCTCAAAATTGGCACTTCAAAAGAATTTAAAACATGGATTTGAGCTTGAAGAAGCTAGAGAGACCTATCATGACATTATCCCATGTGTCACACTCCCTTATGGGATGTACAAGTGCCAAACTCTTCATTTTTTCAAGAAAACTACCCTTTCTTCTGAAAAACCTACCACTTTTAAGTTATAAATAGTTGATTAAGACATATGAGGAAATGTGGGTCATTAAATCATCCTTTTTACACCTTCACACTTCCAAAAGAGGTTGTACAACTTACTTAGTGCTCATTTTGACCCTCAGAATGACCTAAAAAGACATAAGGACAAAAATGACTAATGACCAAGGCTAATATAACATGAAATAACACTAAATGACCTATAATACACCTTAAGACATATATTAGACACCTAAAAATCAAGTTTTTACCTATAGGGATTCTAATTTGACCTATAGGGTCAAATTTGGTCAACAAATTAGTGACTTATAGGGGTAGTATGACTGTTATACTAAAGATCAATAGCCTTATCAGTCGATTGCGATTATGGAGTCATCTAAAGTCTGAAACAAAACAAGAAGACCTTTGACCATTGACCACAAGCTAGATCAAGACAAGATGAATTGACTACCTCAACTATATGAAACAAAAGACACACACAAAGTAAAGCAATCACACTAACAAGACACAAATGTGCTTAGAGTACTTAGGAAAAAAAGGAAGTAAACAACTATATACAACTAAAAATTAAGCATACCTCCCTTTCTAGGATTGAAAGGAAAGTTTATTGCATCTCCTTCTTCATGAGACGAATCATGGTGCCAAGCATGTTACTCTTTGGATTGAACACTTGATAGATCATACCTACTTCTTAGCACTTCACTTGTTATGCTCTCAAGTAGACCATCTTCAAATAGGTCTCTAATGTAAATATATTCCTCTTAGCCTTGTACACATAACTCATATTACTGCCCACTCTTCATCTCATGATAAACTTGCATCATCTTTGTAGGCATGGTTTCAAGAGGAGTGGTTTCTTGTTCCTTGGAAGATTGAGGCCAATAGAAGCTTGTTTTGACCTTCAAAGGTTGAGGTGAACTTTTGTCTTGCTCATATATGACATTTTGAAAAATGTCATCTTGCTTACCATCACTTGCAATCAGCTCTAAGGAAGTTGTAGACCCCTTGAGAGACTCAAACTCATTGCAAATGTTTTCAAACTACTGCCACAAGTCCTCATATTCTTTTTTATCAACATCATTAAGGGGAACAAAAAGAGAATCTCTTTCATCCTCTTCTTTATAATCTAAAAGGACTTCCTCCAATATTTTTTCTTTGACACAAGGGAGGCATTCTTCATTATCAACCAAATAAGAAGACTCAACACAAAGACTTGCCTCTTCTTTAGTACTTAGGACCTCTTGAGGGCTCTCAAGTTGTATCTCAATTGTTATGGACTAAATGTGCTTCTCAAGGGCTGTAAGATCTTCAATCTCCTTCTTCTTAGTGATGCCGAGACTAGGAATCTTGAAATCAGGTGACTTAGCCCAATAATGCTGCCAAGGAGCTAAACTTTCTTCAAGCAAGAGTTTTGAATTTTACTCAACCAAATGCTCTTATTTAGGTTCCCATACCATAAACCCATCAAATAAAAGGTTGATGGGGTGAGGACAAGATGAACTAGTTGGTGGATGTGGAACATAAGACTTAAAATCATATTGAGAATGCATTGTAGGGGATTCATTTGAAAGATTTCAAGAAAGGGGAGGTAGACCTTGGGCTAAAATGGCTTGGTTTTCTTCCTTCCATTTGACAATCACTTCATTATCTTTAACACTCTCTTGAGGGAGGTTTGATGGGGTGTGTTTAGGCATAAGATATTCTTTTAGGTCTAAACCTTCCATCACACCTTGACTCAACAATTTCATTCTCAATTCTAGCTCCTCAATATGCTTGGCTAGGTTCTCTTGGAAAATTCTCTCTTTAATTTGATAGGCATATTCATGAAGATGAGGAGTACAAGAGGGTTGACATGAAACATAAGAAGTTTCTTGAGGAAGGGTGGGAGGGACTTGCATAGGATCAAACTCTTTCTCAACTTCACACTCCTTATCAAGGATTATATCCTCTTTCTTTCCCCATGAGTCCACTATCTTATTCCAGCTTAGGATGTTAGGATTAGGAGCCTCTTCTTGAGGTACTGATGCACTTTTAGGAGAGTATGAAGTATTTAAGAAACTTGGGGTCTCCGTAGGCTTGGACTTTCCACCCTGTCTTCAACTTGGAATCTCATATCTAGAGGTCTCTTCTTAAGGTGGGGATGTAATGAGAGAGGGAAATGAGGGCTCAAATTCCACTTCTCTTGTTGATAATATGGACTGATACATTTACATATTATCCAACTTAATCTATTTATTAAGATTTACTTTAAAAATAAGGTTTCTCTTTCTAACTCTCTCTTCTAGCTAATTGGGAAAAGGATGACTTTGACAAGCTTGATTGGGCTCATGAGTAGGAGTCAAGTAGGATTGATAGAAATATTTGGGAGGTGGATATGAAGGTTTAAGGGTTTGGAGAGGCTAGTTATCATGAATTTTTAGCCTATATTCCAAGGATGAAGCAAGGCCATTCACATCTAACATCTCATTTGTGAGCCTTTGCCGATTTGCTCTTTTGATGGGTGTCCACACTCTCTTAACCAACTCTAATGCATCTCTCACCTTATGAATGAAATGACTAGGAATATCTTGAGCATATCCCCTTAGTGTGTCAAGATCTAACATGTACTTCTCATAACCCAAGAGTGTTTGCTTAAAGGTTGAAATGGACTGAGTTGAGAAGTGACTATGTTGACTATGAGAAGGTTGATTTCAGGGTTGGTACAACTCATAACAAGGCTAATAAGGATCATGTTGGAGTTAATAGGTATCATGGCATGGCTGGTAAGGCTCATACAAAGGCTGATAGGGAATGCCATAAGCTTGATAAACCTCGCCAACTTGTGTAAAATAATACTCAACACCAAAGTTAGCGATGGAACTTCATTAGGAAGCAAGAACACAAGGAAAGATTATCAACAATATTCAAAAGGAATACCTAGGCTGCTTGACTAGTTGATGTAACTTTAGAGTTGCCATTGATGCTTAGATAGATGCCTTCAAAGGCTGATGTGTTGAATGACAACACCAAAAATCTTTCAACTTCTTGGACTAAGAGTCCCATCGGTTGTGCCAAAAACTATTGTCCCTTGGATTTGCACCCTTTGAAGAGATGTCTCATCTCTCCTCATCCAAGTGGCATAATTGAAACACCTCTAGGCTATGAATGAGTTTAAGAATGAGGTGAATCTCTAGATAGGGCTAGCTCCCTGGATATACCACTTTAGATTAATACTACACCTATGCTTGGGGGGGAAAGGGAGACAAAAATTGAAAGTAAACTATCCTCAGGGAGGTAATACACCAAATTTGTTGATGACTACCAACCAACTTCATGTTACACATGAGAACAAGGGACTAACCAAACATACACTTCTCTAATCTACATCTTCTCGCATCAATATTTCATTATGAGGTTATGGATGAATGTTTAGGCTAGGAGGACTAGAAAAGAGGTCTAGAATGGCATTATTAAATAGGATAACTCACTCAACTTTGACACTTCCTAGAACACTTCACATGACCTACAACCAACTACAAATAGGTGAGAGAATTAGACAACATGCTAAAGAAACAAGAGTTATCACTAAGCAAGATCAATCATATAAGTAAAACACACTGTGGATAGTCATGGAAGAGGTAAAAATTAGTAGTCTTTATTGATCCATGGTATGCAAATGAGCATGGATTCACCATACTTAAGTGGAGCATAATTTACAAAGGCCAAAAGGGCTAGTTCTTATAAAACTTGAGAGAGAGAGAGGAGAAGAGAAAAGTCTAAAGGTCACAAGGACACTTGTCAAACTAAGAAAAAGAGTTAAATATTCATGAGAAGATGTGAAATGAACCATGCAAGGTTAAGAAGCACAAGTGTCACGCCAAGTCATGAAACTCTTGAAATGTGGTGTAGAAGTTCTCTTTTTAGCTCAAAAAACTACCTTCATGATATAGCCTTGTTTGAACATCCCATAATAGACTAGGGATAGGTTTGATGATTGGAATGAAGTGGAAGGGTTGTATACATGCCTCTCCATGCATTGGTTATAGTCTTAGTCATTTGGAATCATCTATAAATAAGCTATCACTACCTGCACTCTAAGAAAACTCCTCTTTTAGTCACCCTACACACTTGGCCTCAAAATTGGATTTAATTTTCCATACAAATTTTTGGGATGGAGTGGATGACACTTGGAAAGATCTCCATGGCCTTATATTGCTTATGCACACCTTAAAAATCCATCCACTTGAAGTTTTCACATTTCTCACCATCATGCTCACTATGTCAATTTTGACTGGCTAAGATGAGAGCTCTAGTTGAGGCACTTAGGAGTTCTTTTGAGGCATTAAATTGACATGGGGAATTATATTAAGTCCTAAGCTTCTCCTCCATGTGCTTGGCATCATCAGACTCCTTCTAGAACCTAAAAACACACAAAAAGGTCAAGAAAACCCTATTTTTTACCCCATCCATGCAATTCAAAAGCATGAGGAGTATCTTGAGAGAGTCTCCTACAAAGTTAAATAACTTTCATGGTCACTTTTACCCATCTGGATAGCCCTCTAACCTCATTTTCCCAATTAAGTCCTTTCAAGGGTTTAGCAAGGGTTTTCAGTAGTTTTGACCTTTAATGATGTTTCATAAAGGTCTGACATCCAAATCTCAAATTAATGCCATAAAACTGATGTTCAAGACCCTATCTAACTCCTCCAAACTTCCTTGACCTCCATGTAAAACCTTCAAGCAGATGTGAACTTCCGAAGTTGCTCTATTGAGTTTGATTCTCAACTTTGCATAGGTCTAATGTAGTTTTGAGCTCGAAATGAAATTCCTCGTGTTTCCTCTATAAAGTGAAAGATTTAACACACCTAGAATGACCCTAAAAACATGTATAATTCCATAATAACCCATTACTAAAGTTGGAGGTGTCATTAGTCTACCATTTGGCTTTAGGTCAAAACCCTACCCAATGGGCTTGACTACAACCTTGGGGTTTTTTAGCACCATATTTAGTTTCTCCCTTTTAATAAAGTTTATCATGTTGTAATATGTGTAATATAACTTCATACACCTCCTTGAAAGGTTAAAATAACTCTTGAAGAGTCCTTTTATATTCATTCCCTAAAACTACTAGTTTGCTCATAAAGGGAAGTACCCTCTATCTGAGATAAAATAGAGGGTACTTCCCCTATTTACTTAGATCATCTGAAGGTTATATGTTCTTCCACAAGTCTTAGAGACCCTCTACACACAAAATGAGCCTTTGATCACGTCATTATACCTTCGAACCTCTCCAAAACCCAAAATAAACTTGTGCAAAAGGCAGATTATGCAGGGTTTGGGATATAGGTTGTATGTTACAACATTAGAGCTCCCTCTCTAATATATATCCATCATGGTGGTGTCATTAGACTATTAGGATCATTATGGATATGTTCTAATATTCATTCATCCCTCTAACCTATCAGGGACCTCTCCATACACCTTGCTTAGTCAAGGTTGAGTGCCATATGTTGATTGTGTTCATAGTTTAGATTGAATTCAATGCTCAAATAACTTTATTGAAGCTTCCATGATCATTTAAAAATGATTTGGACCCATTTTTTCACCTTGGGTAGCCTAAACCATCACTTAGGCACCCTATCTCAGTCATTGTCACCTATAATTGACTGTACGGAGTCCTGTAGATGGTTTTTATCCTTAAACTTATGCTAAATATACCATGAAGACTCTTTAAGATCTTAGGAAGCAATCTGTGGGATTTGAAAGTCATTCTCCTATCTGGTTGATACTTCATGACAAAGCTTGGGTCATAGACTGTATACATCTACAATCAATTATAGGCAAATGTTTTCAAGAGAAGGGACACCTGTAGGTGTCTATAGGGTCTAAAAAACTATGTATTACCCCCTCAAATGATCTCTAGATCATATTTGTTCTCTTTAACCATATATAACCCTCTAACCATGGAGGCGAGGTCCCAAACTAAAACCTTGGGTGAAAATTCCCTTTGGAGTTTCAAATCCTATAGGTTTCATTGCCTATTTTCAAAGCATAAGAATGCAATTTTTAGACCATCTAACAACCATCTTCAACTGATCACCTACCCACCAAACCTTGCATAGTCCTTGTCCTGTGTAAAGACTACAATAAAAACACATTATGATGTATCAAAATTACTTATAACCCTGTTGTATGACTTTGGCAAAACTAACCAGACCTTTATTTTCACTCTTTAGGGAAAATGTCCCTGAGAACAGTCACGAGATCCTTTAGCAGGTTTTCCACTTATATTTGCTAATTTTGACACCTAAAAATGGCTCTACCGTGATCAATACCAATGATAAAAATCCTAATAAGGTTTCACCATTTCTCCCAATTTCCCATATGACACCTCAGCTTACTTCTAATGCCACCTGTAGGTGGATATCTTCATATACAAGCGGTCAGGATTAGTAAATTGGCATAATACATGATTTGTCAGATTCAAAAGAATTTTAAGCTCCTTCCATGATTCTAAATTGAATCCTCTCATGGATTATAACCTTTCTCATCTCAAAATCTCCATCTCAACATGATTAGTTCTTTGAAGACACCACCTATAGATGAGCATTTTGAATTGCATATAGGCAACAAACATGAAATGTTCCATATACTCACGAAGTCTACCTTCCATGTCAAGTAATTTATCCTCATAATATTTAAATGAGACATCAATATGATTCAAATCTTTAGTAAATCTTTCATACCTCATTTTCAATGTTACACTCTTCTTTCATGGTACCTAGCTGACTGTGTATGACAATCATAGAACAGACTGGCTGTATGTGTGGTATATGACTACAGAATATGAAGATTTATTTATAAAATGAACTTAAAAGGTTAAGGGAATTATAAAAACCTTGTAAACATGGAAATTAAACAATCACAACCCTCTTTAACCATTAACCAAACATGAAGATCCAAAAAATGGTGGAAACTTATTTGTCATTCTCAAATAAGACCCGTCTACAAACCTAAGGTGATTTGCCAATCACAACACCTTAAAACATGAATCCAAGCATGGGTAACATTATATGGGAGAGTAAAAAGCATTTGGTATCAATATAAGTAATTATATTTTAAATATTTGTTCAAACCAAAATAAAATCTGCAAGGTGCACATATTAGCAAACAAATTGGATAGGTCAACTTCTTAAGAATGGTTCATAAAGCAAAAGTCATCATTTATTTACAAACAAACATAAAATCTAATCTGAATAAGTGTAGAAGACACCCCTAAGAGCAATTTATCTGAAACCTCCCCTACTAGTCGTACCAAGTATAAACCTAAAGACTAGTTTTGTGTGTCTAAAAAGGGTGAAAGAGTATAACGGTTTTATCTAAAAATAGGAAATTCTAGATCATTTCAAACATGGAATTGAGATTGAAAAAGCTAAAGAGACCTCTCATTACCTTATCCCACATGTCACACTCCCTTATGGGTTGTATAAGTGCCAAATTCTTCCCTTTTTCAATAAAATTGCCCTTTCTTATGAAGAACCTACCACTTTTCAATTATGACCAATTGATTAAGATGTACAAGAAGACAGGGGGCATGAAATCATCCTTTTTACACCTTCACACTTTACAAAGAGGTTGTATAACTCATTTAACACTTGTTTTGACCTTCAAAATGACTCAAAAGGACATAAGGACTAAAATGACTAATGACCAAGGCTAATATAACATTAAATCACACTAAATGACCTACAATACACCTTAAGACATATATATTATACCCATAAGACACCTAAAACTCAAGTTTTTACCTATAGGGATCCCAAATTGACCTGCAGGGTCAAACTCGGTCAACAATTCCTTTGAACCTTCTCAATCATTCAAGCATGGGTGCCCTCTCTCAAGCTCTTGGGGTTTTTCGATAGCTTGGGGTCATATATCTCATCTAAAAAGTTGATGACCAATGTTTGGTCTTTGTAATGCCCTTTGGTCATCCTTTTAATGTTTGACACCTCTTTTGGTTGAGTAGGGTTGGCAGCATATGACTTGCTTATCGCATATGAAGGGAGAATGCCTCCTTAGCTACTTGAACTATGGGTTCTCTATTTTATTGGATGTTTCTTGCATCTTAATTGAGATTATGAAGTCTCCATCTCAAGTATTCTTCATCAAAATCACTCTCTATTCACAAATTAGATACTGGGTTAATGAATTTCTTTCACAAGGTTTTACAATTCTTGGCTCAGCTCTCTCCACTCTTTATATTTTACTTGATTGCTCGATGCTCTCAAAAATCTTGATGCATTTAAGTGTTTAGCTACATGAGGAGAGGGGTATTTATATACCGATGATCCTAGATGTAATCATCATGGAATATTTTGAATTTGATGTGCCCCATAAATGTTAAGGGTGGTATGCACGCTCGAGGAGAAACTCACAAAAGATTTATGATGATCTTTTATGGGGAATCATGCAATGTGAAGCATCCAACATTAATAGTAGGAGAGGTGAGTAGATAACCATATTTAAGAGAATGTTTTTAAAATTTAGGAGGGTTAAAGAGAGGACACGTGGCAATGAGAGGACCCACTTGTGCCAATGATGCCAATTCAAAAGAAACAATAATGAAAAGGGAAACAAACAATCAAAAGGGGAAACTAACTATGTATAAGGGGGAGGCAAGTTAACTGGTTGAAATTAATCAAGTTGATCTCGTTAATTAGGATCTCTAGTGTATTGACTCCATCTTCTAGTTTGGAAGCATTTCCCTGTCTGTCATTGATGATGTGAAACAATCCTCTCCACAGAGAGTCAAACTTCACATGTTGGCCTGGCTTTACAGCCTTTTGATCATACTTGAGGACCAAATCCCTGGGTTTAAATCCTAGGTCTGACATTTTTTTGTCAAACCACCACTTGATTGTTTGTTGTCAAGTGATTTTTGCATCGCTTGCCTATTCTCTTGCCTTTTGGAGGCTAAGTAGCTTTGTAAGTATAACTTTTATTGCTCCATTTTCCAAAATTTTCACAACTTTTAGAAGCTATAAGGTGGGAATTTCCAATGACATTGGCATGACTACCTCTTTCATGTAAACAAGTTCATATGGGGAGGTTTTTAGGATCTAATTTAGAGTGATGCAGTCTACCCATAGAGTTGTTCTCACATGCATGTGCCACTCCATTTACCAATCAATGCCCATCTTTTTTATTAGTCTTATAAGGTTCTAATTTGTTGAATATGTCAACTTGTTCTCTTGTGGGTGGTAATTGGACGAAGTCTTTAATAAAATACTATTCTAGAGCGTGAACTCAAAAATATTGAATCTAAAAAAGGATTTTACATTGTTAGAGATGATCATCTTGGTTGGGATGAACCTTACCATGAGTTCCTCTAAGAAGATAAAGATCATATTGTCATTCACTTCTCTTAGTGGGACCGCTTTGGTCCATCTGGTGAAGTAGTCGGTGGCCATCAATATCCACTTGTGATCAGTGCTTGAGATGGGATTGATCATCCCAATGAAATCTAGACCACACTATGTGAAGGGTTCATCGGTCACGATTGGGTTCAAAGGCATGGTCAAATTATTTCTTTTTCATGCAAAGAACTAACACTTTTGGCATTTTTTTATTGCCTTATGATAGTCTATGAACACGGTCGGCTAGTAATACCTACATGTTTGATATTCATCATGGTGGTTTTTGCTGAGAATTAGTCGCTTGAGGAGTGAAGTGCATATCTTGGAGAATTTTCCCAACTTGGTGTCTTTCAACACATTGAAATACATCCCCATCATTTTTTTTTAAATATGACTCCTTGGACTAGCATGTAACTAGCCCCTTTTAGTTGATAGAAATGCCTTTTATGCACAAGGAGACCATCAGGGTATTAAATGGTTTACATGAAGTGGATCCTATCAGCCACCCAAGATCTTAGTAGGATTGCTTTTGGCTTATCTTATTCTTCTAGTGGGACATCTGCACATTGGGCTAAGTACTTACAGATTCCTCTTTCTCTGATCACCTTTGTCATCTTGACTTTGATATCATACTCCAGTATCTTGGTAATCTAATTGGCCTACTTTTTGGTGATTTCTCCTTCCATTATGTATTTGTGGATGTTGGAGTTTGCCATTTACACTGTTATTTTGCTTCCTACCACAAGGTGCTTAAACTTTTAGAGGACCTTGACAATGGCAAAAGCCTATCTCTCCATGAAATTGTACTTGACTTCATACCTGCATAATGTTCTTGAGTAGCACACAATCAGGTGTTCATTTCCTCCTTCATTTTCCTTTTGAGTTAACATAGTTGTTAGGCTATGCTCACTCCCATATAAATACATGATGAAGTCCTTAGAGAAGTATGGGTTGGCTAGTACTATTGCATTGGAGATTGCATCCTTGATCTCATCAAATGTTGCTCTTCCCTTAGGAGTTCACTTGAAGGCCTGGTTTTTCTTTAGCATCGACGTGATTGGTCTCACCAATCCTACGAAGTTGGGTATGAACATGTTGATGAAATTAATCTTTCCAAGGAAATTTGGACTCCTTTCTTATTTATCAGCAAGGCTAAGTCTTTGATGGCTTTTATTCTCTCTAGGTCGATAATGATCCCCTCTTTGGATACTACATACCCAAGCAACTTATCTTATGGGAATCTGAAGACACATTTCTTGGGGTTAAGGGACACCCCAAATTATTGAGACTTTTGGAAGACCTTCTCCAAATGGTTGAAGTGGTCCTCCTTTCTGGAAAACACGATGAGGTCATCTAGGTAGATGAGGATGTTCTTATTGATTAGGCCCTTAACAACCACATCTATAGCTTGTTGGAAGGTAGCCTTGGAATTAGAGAGGTTGAAAGGCATATTCACATATGTGAAGGTTCCCTTCTTCATGGTGAAGGTGGTCTTGTGCTGGTCTTCTTCATCTACCCACACCTAATTATACCAGAAGAATCCATATAGTAGAGAAAACATCTCCGCACATGCTACTAACTATTTAGAAGATCTACTCCATAGAGGGGAGGGGATAATGGTCCTTTCAAGAAGCCTTATTCATATCCTATAAGTCCATGCATAACTAAAACTCTCCACTCTTCTTTCACACAGGAACTAGATTGGACACCCAAGTCGAATGCTTGATTGGGTATATAATCTTTGTGTCGATCAATTTCCTGAGTTCTTGAGCTATGAGGGACTCAATTATTATATTCATCGATCTTTGCTTTTTTCAAACTAATTTGGATCCTTCTACCAAGTCTATGGTGTGTTTAATGACCTCATGATCATATCCCTTCAAGTCATCACAAGTCCATGCGATGAATCCTTTATATTTGTCATAGAAAGAAACCAACTGTTCCTTATCTTTTTGAGGGACTTATTTTCTAACCTTCAACTTCCTTCCACCTTTGACATCAAGCTCAAAGTAATCACCCTTATCTACAACAAACTTTTGCTTGTCGTTCCTTGCATTGTCGGAGTTAAAAATATTTTTTAGGGTGATGAGGCCCTTCAGTAGCTTGCTGGTCTTTAATTGCATGATTTGGTCCCCATAAGCCCCTTTAATCTTTGGTTGTAATTGTTCCATGAATTTGCATGAATATTAGAGGAAAATGGTGATTTTCTCATCACTTTCAAATACTTACCAATTATGGTTGTTATCAAGGATGATGGGTATGATGATAACCTACATGACTTGATTGTTAACGAACAAGTCTGTCACTAGATCGAATTGGGATCCAATTTTTGCCATTTTGTCTACTTCTGCATTCACAACACTGGGGAAGATTTGGATGTTGAAAGCTTTGAAGTTTACAATCAAATCCCATATATGGTGGTGGTAGGCCTTGATTCATACATTTTTTATGGCTATGACTCCTCTTACTTGCCTTACCACCAGTTCAGAATCACCGAATACTTTTAACTATTTTACGCCTATCCACACGGCTAGGCTAAGGCCATGGACCAGTGCTTTGTATTTAGCCTCATTGTTGGTGTGGGAAAATTGAAATCTGAAGGCTTAGAGGGTCTCTTTTTTGAAGGTATATATTAGTTGGATGTCAGATCCAAAGTTGATCTTGCACTTTGTCCCATCAAAATGCAGAGTCCAAAATTTGGACTCGTCTTTGAGCCCTTTACTCTGGTCTTCTTCCTTTTTTATGACCTTGGGAATGACCTAGTCTTCATCATGGATCACATAGGTCTCAAGGTTGATGGCATCAAAGTTTATGAATGGGTCACTTTAAATGAACTCATTGACAAAGGCCTCTTCCTCTAGAATTCTGGTTTCTACTACCTTTTCTCCTTCAAGTATCTCCACATAGTGCATCTTTGTTATTGAGAAGGAGGTGTACATTGCTTTGAAGTTCATCATAACTTTGTCCACTATGTATTTTGGGTGAAGTGGTTTAGACAATACCTTTAACTTTAAACCATACTTGGTCCTCATGATTAGATGGGACCAATCCAATGATGCATACCTACCTATCTTGGTGATGAAATCTCTTGATAGACATAACCCAAAAAAAGGTGGGATGTCTATCACTACAATGTCTTGTGGTACAATAATGTTAGGACAAGAATAAAATGTGAGGGGTAGATCCCTCGTGATCACTAAGGTTTAAACCTTCTTCCTGTCTAACTTCATCACTCATTTATTCAATGGCTCATATTTCAATTGTAGTACATTTGCTATCTATTTAGGCATCACCATTGTGCTCGCACTTGAATCGATCATGAAGTTGTGTAATGATTTATTCCCCATAATCAGTGTCAAATAAAATGGGGTAAGTTTTGTTTTTCTTACCCCTTATTTGGTATTGATGAATGTGGAGGGTATATGGGGTTACATGTTTGTGTTAGCTTCCTTCCCCTTTGTCCTTGCAAGCTCTACAATCAGCTTTCTTTGTGTGGGCTTTTCTTGCTTCTCTAAGGCTTTCTTTAGAAGAGATTTCTACTCAAGGATTGATAGGATGTTCTAGAGGGAGACATTGGATGGAACCATTTTTAGCTACTCCACCATATTGTATGACCCTTGAGGTTGGACCTTGGGATCTTTTGCCTTGTTTTACACTATTTCACTCCACTTTTGATATGTCAGAGGTGAAGGTTGGGGTATTGGACCCTTTAAAAAAGTCACTTGGGGCCTTACTGTAGCTTCAAGGCTCTTGGTTAACCTTTTCTTGGAGTGCATGCAATAATCAGATTGAACTTGTGGGGCTCTATACATGGGAACTTCACTTGCATAGACCACATCTTTACCTTTTACTTAGGAGAATAGTGCATGCTCTAGGCTTATCTCTTCCTCTTATTTTAGGGACATTCCTTGCATTTGTGCCATCAAGATAACATTCTTAACCCCCAGGGATTGATATACATAGGCTGAATTAGGTGCATTCCCTTGTCATCATTGTACAACAACCTTTGACTATAGATTATCCCTTGGACAATTTTGTGGTCCATGACCATTGTTACAAGGGAAACACCATGAATTAGAATCATCCACCAAGTTATTTTGGCCAGTAACTAGCTCCCTGTTTACATTTGGTGATACTGTATGTAAGGGGTCAGTCGCAATAACCATTTGCTTCATAAGCCATGTCTAGTGATTTGACACTTGATGATTCAGAGTTTGATGGTTTAGCCTTTGCCTCTCTTGGTGTTGGTTTTGCTGATAAGGTGCTCTCCTTTCTTAGTAATTATTGAAAATGGGCTTCGATGACATAGCCTACTGCCTTCTAAGATTGATTATCTTAAGAAAAAGTTCTGCAAGATACTCTTCATGTCATTCATCTCCATGAGTAGCAAGGACTAAGCAGATGTGCTCACCTAAGTGTGCAGATATACATACATAGAAGGTGGGGATCTCGAGGTACTTAGGACTTCTTCTTGTGGTGGCATCAATATCTATGAGAACATCAACATCAGTGGTCACAGAGGAAGCTTTCTTGCATCTATCAAATTATTTTTGACTCTTACTACCAGATCATAAGCATCCAACAACATCTATCCTTCAAGCAACTAGATCATAACCGTAATATTTGAGTTGAAGGCCTTGAGATAGAAAACAATGTCCATGCCTGCAAGTAGCCAAGCCACTATTGGGATCCTTTACCAGGTCTTTTTGAACTTGGTATTGAAATCAACAATGGCCTGTTGCAGGCCCCTTTTAATAGTTATTAGTTATTATAGGAGGGATGATCAGTCTACCTTCTCATCAAATCACTCAAAGAATTTATCGCTCAGGTCATCCTAGTTATCGATGGAATTGGTTGGCAAAGATCACTATCAATCAAAAGCCCTTATTTTAAAGGAAGTGGCTAGTAGCCTTAAAGCTACATTTTACATATTGTCATAGTGCATAGTGCACACATTTGCAATATCTTGGAGATGTTCTATTGCAGTATTGAATTCCTCCCCTAAGAACATGGGGAGCACCTTCAAGCCATTCACATGAATAGGGTTTCACATAGCTGGGGGTGTCAGAGGGATAAGCGGGTTACCACTATCCCATAATATGAAGTTCCTCGATGGGCCTTGAATAGCCATTTGTTGTTGTTAAGCAGTGTTAGACCCTACGATCCTTTGGCAATTTGGAGCTCCTAGAGGTGGTGTGAGTAGGCTCATATTCTTTATTGTCTATGACCTTGTTACAGGCCTTTGGTTCATAAACTTAGGCTCCTAGTTGGGTAGACTAGTAGATTTGGTCCCACCAAGCATGCCATAAAAGAATAAATTATTGATGCCTAAAACCTTTGCTTAAGGTTAAATAACATTCTATACTAAGCTTTATAGGTGTGGGACTGAATTGTGGTCTATAAAGCAACCTCCAAGATTTTAGAAGTCGGTTCTTCATTCTAAGTGGGGGATGAAAAGGGAGAAGAAGGAAATGCAAATAACACTAACTAAGGTGATGCACTGAGAGATTCAAAGCATTAATCTATAATTCCATAAAATAGATTGAGCCCTTAAACATTACATACCATAAAGGAGTATAAAGCATGAATTAAGATCCATGATGCTTGCAAAGATCAATACTATAGAAGCAAAAGAAAAGAAAATAACAGACATAAATAAGTCTTCACTCAAAATGACACAAAACATCACATCCTCTTGATTATAGGTGAAGAACATATACATATGGCCTAAAAGGCACATACAAGATGTCTAGTTACACTCGTGAGGGGCACCTATTAAGGTTGTAGAATAAAAAATCTAACTGCTACTATTTCTATTCTATTACAAATGGTTGTCTACAAAAATAACAAATCTTAGTAAAATGATAACCAACCCCTTCCAAAAGGGATGAGCCTAGAATATATATGTGAGATGGCTTCTCATGGGAACAACACCTAGAAATCTCTGTACTCATGCCCATGATGATGTCATTACAACTGAATGAGGGTCTCAAGCTCATAAGTGCAGTTAACATCCATATCCTGGATATGGCACAATTGTATTATCTTGTTATGGCCATGATGCTTAGGAGGAGCATAGTGATGCCATGTGTCCATCTCTGGAGCCACCTTTGATATGTTGTTGGAGTCAGAGATCTACTTACCCTGGCTAATAGTGTGACTCCAAGCTCTGATAGGAAAATTTTGCTTTTGACAAGCACCGTGGTACCACATGGAAAAGCTCATCTCTTCTTCATTATAACTGCATGTTGGGTCCCCTTTTTCTTTTCCAACCAATGACACTACTTGAAGGCTTAACAAAAATAAAATGCCTTTGGTAAGCATTATGATGCCACGTGTCAAGCATATGCTTCTTCGAGGGGAAGTTGGGCACTTCTTTGTAAAATGAATGAGAAGGAACCACATGGAGAAACCACATTTCCTTTGATAACTGCTCAGTGGGTCCTACCGATCACCTTATTGGCCAATGGCATTACTTGGAGTTCTGATTAAAAGGAAATAGCCTTGAATGGGCATTGGGTTGCCATATGTCAAGATGGCACTACTTCAAGATGAACCAAGGACTTCTTTGTGTTAAGGAAGCATTAGGCTACCATGTGTCAGAAGTGGAGGAAGGCCAATACTTAGGCAAAAGATACAAAGGGGGGAGGCGAGAAATGAAGAGGATAAAATGCAACTGCTAGATACACCTAGCAAGCCTGAGACCTAATGCGAGCTACTCAAGATAATCAAAAGTGTGGACTTTGATCTACAAGTAGTAACTTAATACAATCTCAGAATGATTGTATGCTTTCTTTTGTGTGTATCTTAGTACATATGGAATATTTTAGCATATAGTATCACTTTTTTTGATCCATTGGTACATATTTGTGTTTTATAGAACCTTGTGCACATTATTAAAGATCGTCAAGTCATGGAGACTTGAGGGAAGAGTGGTGAATTGGGAACACGAGTTCTAAGTGATATAACGGTATCCTACTTAGCTTCACATTGACTCAGATTGTTGGTATTGAATTGGATTCGATAGATAGACTTATTGAATCTAGGATTTGACAAGTGAAACTTATCAAATTCAGTCATATGGCCATATGCATGTATATTGTGGACATGTGTTCTATGTGGATGGGTATTCCATAGTTTGTTTATATAGATCATTATCAGTTCCTATTTATCATCATACTTATTTGGAGCTTTGCTTGTATAATAACAATAGTGACATGTTATACTTATCAAAAACTATAAAATGTAGTGATAGTATTAACATGTACACATCATTCTTGTCAGGTTCCCTAAATACTTTTATCTGGTATGATAAATACGCTCTTTAGGATAGAGAGATGTGCAGAGGGGTTGGAAGGTTTTATTGGACTCTTCTTGGTCAGTTGTTTTGACTTTTGTGATAATCTCATGTATTTTTGGAATGTCAGTAAGACTTATATTGAGTTATTATGGGTTTGTCTTACGGTTTTAGACCATGGGGTGGTCATGATAGAACCAACCAACATAAGTGACATTCACAAAACTTGTTTGCATCATAGGAAATGTCATAGAACAGGGTCTTGTGGGACTAATAATCTAAGAATAGTGTTAATTAAGAAAACTAGTATGAGTTCTTCAGGTAAAATTTTGCATTTGTTAGCATGGTTTGATACTTGATACTATGTTTTTATGCTGTTAAACTCTGTTTGTTAATCAAAACTTTTATTTAAATACGAGTCATTGCACTGATGATCAATTTTAGGGGGAAAGATGTCACATCCTAATTTCACTGTATAATTAATAACTTTTAAATTCATGGATTAGTATGGTTATTATCTGATTATAATTGCTTTGATTTGAGATTTTTGACATATTTTGTAATGGGATAGTGATATTGTTAACTAGTATCCATTATGTGACAGTTGTATTTTAATAATTATGTACATTAAGGATGTATGTTTGTTAGTTTTATGTCATTATTTGATATATATGATGACTCAAACTAACTACCTACTTGTTGCGAGGTGCATGTAGGATAGATCCTACCCTCAGAGCTTGACGAGGAAGAGAATCATCGAAGAGGATGGGCTAGATGGGATGAATGGGTGATGACAAAGGAAAATGCTAGTGACCCTACACACACTCACATTAGATATAAAATATTATATGCATAACATACAATATTTACTAGTATGTAGTTAAGGAAATATGTTGTGATTATGATTGTTTATGAAATAGTTTTTGATTTCAATAGATTGCTTTAATTTAATTAACTTCACTTTCGAGAATAAATCCAGAAATAGATATTTAATTGTTACATTGAATAGTAATTAATTATTCAATTATCTTGTTTTGAAAATAATTAAAAAATGTTTATCCATTAGTTAACTAACTACATATATTTTAATTGTTCTCAAGGATTTGAAATATCTTAAAATTTTAACCTAGAACAAAATGACCTAATATTAGTATTTTTAAAGCATGCATGACATTGCATTGAAAATTATAAATTAGATATATTTATTATATTGGTCAACTAAATCTATGCTTGAGTTCACTGAAGAGCAAGGACACATTAAACAAATAAAATGTTTTAAATATTAATTATAGAAGCTAAATTAAGGGAAGAGTATGGTTATTTAAGAAAAGATAATTATTATTAGTGAATTTAAAAGAAAGCAAAATACAATACATGGAAATGACTTGGAGAAAGGTAATATGCAAGGAGATAGGGCACAACATTCAGAAAGAGATTTAGTTTTATAAATAAAGCCTCTTGAAATCAAAAAGAACACACAGAAAATAGACGGAGATAGAAAGAAAGAGAAAGAAAAGGATAGGAGAGAAGAAGCTAAGGATATGTGAGAGATCTAAGAAAAGTAAGGGTGTATTCATCTTGCAAATAACACCAGGTTGGTTTTGCATTTCTTTTTATATATAAAGAGAGAAAATACAATATTGAATCATGGAATAAACTTGTGGAAAGACTGATCTTAATGATTTGTGAAGTGTACTTCTTCTTTGGTCATCATCTTGTTTACCTAAGACCTGTGTCACACTTGTTAATGGTTGTTTATTGTGTTGAAAAGCCCACATATTTTTTTAATAGGATTACGTGTAAATTTACTAGCCTATGTTGTTTTACTCGGCCTATGTATCATTTTAGTATAACTACTTATTACTTGAGTTTCACTCGGATATTGGTTGTAGGATACTTCATTTTAACTGTGTCTTAGATGTATATTTTACCCTACATATTCCTTTATTTTAAGCCTACACCTCATACGATATTGGCTAAGTTTAAAAATTGAATTAGTTGTGTTTAAAGTGAGGAGAGTTTAAATGAAAAGCTAAGTAATAAAAATGCCAAGTCCTTTATTTGAAACGCCAACTTATATATGAAAAGCCATGTATAGGCCTGCATGTATTTTTTTAGATCAATGTTTATTTTGGATAGAGCAACATTTTGTTTCTATAAGGTTACGTTGAATTCCAACAAGCCTGCATCTAGTTTGTGTTTCACTTTATGTTGACTGAGTCATCATTACAAATTAGAATGCTAAAGTCTAATAATAAAGTCATTGTACAGAGTATATACAAATATAAAGCTATGTATACAGTATTATAGCGTAGAGTCTCTAAATATGGGACGTCTAACTACAACTTACAGTGCTGTAAATAATATGGAATGCCCAGCTATATATAGAATGCCATTCATCACCATTACAATGCTAGGATTATTATATAAGCTAGTAAAGATAAAACACTGTCTTTATATATAATTTCAAAAATGCCTAGTCTAGTATTTTAAAACACCCAATCAATGTAAGGACTGCCCAATCATTGTTTGGCACGCCAAATGATTCAAATAGAATGCAACATGTGTATATATAGCAAATTATCATGTTTACAATATAAACCACAGTGATTTTATTATAGAGCATTGAAGTATTTAAATGAAATGCCATGCTATTAAACTTGAAACACCAAGTTTAGTTTTATTAGAACGCCTAGCTATAAATGAAATGGCCTAGTCTACATTTTGAAATGCCATGACTTTTAATAAAAAAGTCGAGCCTTATTTTGACTATCTTTTATTTGGATAGAAACGATGAACCATAAGGTTAATATGTTGAGCCATATGGTTATTACGCATAAAATTTTAGATATTTAGTTGAGTCATTAAATAAAATAAAATATGATTTCTCTTTAATATAAGATCGAATGTTTGGTAAAACTTTAATTTTGCCCTGGATTTCTAAGTTGCGTTGCCAACGCGAGTTATATTTTTAATAATGAGCATAATTATCAGTGGGACTAGTTAAGTTATTAAGTACAAGTAACCATAATTATAAAATAAGGTTAAAGTTGATTTCTAGGAGAATGTAATTTGTATAAATCTTGTGTTTATGTAATGTATAGTGAGATATTATCTTTTGGTATGTATTATTTACAAGTCAACGTGATATCTTGTAATAGAAATGAGTTTTCTATGATACATTGCATGTTTATTTTATCATACACACATGGTACTAGCTTGTTCTCTAGATTCTTGCATCATTTTATCTACCTATACGTGAAGGGAGGGCCATTCCTAGATAGGAAATTATGCGAGGGATTATTGGTCCATGGTTGGTGTGGAAAAGTGCTAAGATGATGCTCTCCCTCCTCATAATAGTACTAATTATATGGAGACCACTATGCAGATTGTTAGTGATACACAAGTTAGTTCGACTTGAGCTTTAGAGAGCTTGGTATCTATCTTTTATATTAAGGTTAAAGGCCTAAGGAATTGTAATTGTATTTATTTTCTATATGTTGAACAACAATTTTTGTATTAAGGGACCAACCGTAGTTATGTTCTAATGTATTTACTTTCCTTGCTATTGTAATAAGCTATTGTATTCAGTGTTGGAATTTGGAATTGTTATTATTCTAAGTTGTTGTTTTTATGTTGGGTAAAAGTTATTTAGTTTAATTGTGGTTGAGTGGAATGAATTTTAAGTAATAGTTTTTAAAAAAAATATTACTGCATTATTCTAAGTACAACTTGAGGGGTTGTAACACCTAGGACCCCCTTCGAGTCCCCATTGGTCTCTCGGGGATGTGCCTCTTGTCGGGGGCACCTAGAGATATAAGTTTCTTATTTTACTTCTTTTAGTGAGTCATTTCTTCACAATTTTGCAATCGATCCATTTTAACTCCCATCTTTCTCTTTCCCAATGGTTCTTACATATGGGGTCAGTTGCTGGTTATGGTGGTTTAGGACTTGCTCCGATCTCTACTTACTGGGCTTCATCTTCTATGAACTTCTTATCACCCCCCGAAACCTCTTACCATGATCGATATCAGTCAACCACCTTGATTGAAACACAATTTCATTCTCTACCTCCCTTGTACAACTCACTTGCCCTGCCTTGCCTTGAGGTAGTCCTTTTGTGGATGCTAGTCTTACGTCTTCAACCCCCATCATGGTGCATCTCTCATTGGTGATCCACACAGATGGTGGTAGTCAGGGTAACCTAGGACCCATCATTGTGACTTGGGTCATTGATGATCTATGAGGCCATAAGTTTGCTACAACTAGTTTCTTTCTTACCAGTGAGATAAATAATGTCATCGAGTATGACATGATTATTGGTGCATTGACCAACACTTGTGCATTGGGCATGTGCTATATGTAGTTATTCTCTAACTCACTCTTAGTAGTGTCTTAGCTCATCGGTGTCTGGAGTGTCCTTAGATCTGAGTTACTCCCCCTCTTCAAGGCAACACATGATTTGTTATTCTTCTTTAAAGACATCCAGGGCACCAATATCCCTCATGGGGAGAGCACTAGAGTTGATGCTCAAGTTAATATCATTATGAATTTTATGATTTGATTTGATATCACTTGTCATTTCTATATAAGAGCTGGAATTGGATTTGGATTACATAACATTTGCACTTTTACTCGTGGATCACACCATTGACTTATTTTGTCGCCATCCATATCTGGTAAGTGTAGGTAATATTCTCTTTTATCATTCTAGTTCTTACTTTTCTTTACTTTTGTGTGGCTTCCAAGTATTGCATCACACTCCTTGTTCATTCAAACATCAACTGCTTGTACCTCGGGGGCATAACCTACTTACATACAAGTGATATAAATGAAAATGCTAAGTTGAGAAGACTTTCAGAGAATGCATGCACTTAAGAGAGAGGCACTTTTTAGCCAGATGAAAGATGTTGTGGAAATCAAATGCATTTTCAAGTAAGGGTTCAAAAGAATGCCTAATCTAAGCCTAAGTTAGTTCTTCGTTTTCAACACTATCACTTCCTAATGATGCAAAATTATAGTTTAACAAAAGGCGAGATTGTTTATGTTACTAAATAGAAGGTTTTTAGCAATTAGAGATTATGTCGTGCAATGAGAAACATTTCATAAGCAAGCATGTTTTGAAATAAAAGACATTTTCAATAATGGAAGACATTTTAGATGCATATAAATGTAAAATCTTCAGAAACTACCCTATAACATGCTCAAAACAAACTAAATTAGTAAAATAATGAAAACCTAACCAATACACTACTACAAACAAACATGATTTTTCACTTTGCACAACAAAGTGCCCTCATATCAAGCTCAAATGTAATTGTACAAAGATTTACTAATCGATTATCCAAGCTAGGAAGCAACGAAGGAGGAAAACCAAGTTGTATGTGGGCTGAGTCCAAACCATGATCCAATAGCAATGGGGGAGGTGAAAGAGAAGCTACAAACTGAAAGAGAGCCAATCTGGAGACCGCAATGAAGTTTGAGGAATCTAAGAGCAAGCAACAAGTCTCAAGAGCACTATGATGAACAAGGAGGATCACCAGATCAAGTTGTAGCAGAGTAGGGCATCCCCAGTCACAATGCAAGCTCAAGCACACCAAGAATGAATCAAATGAGATCCAAGAAGGCATATGAATTTAGACAGTGAAGAAGAAGACAAAGAATGAAAAATGAATGATTTGTAGTCATATAGGGCACCTCTGATCTGCCAAAAGCTAAAACTTACTTATTTTTCATTGTTGGGCACTTGACAGGGCCCCAAAATAAGCTTTGTGGCTAGGTTGTGCCCTAAACTGTGGCTTAGGGGGGCATAACATCTAACCTCAATCGTAACTTAGCCCCATAAGCTATAGCCTGGGTCAACTGCCTGTCTTAGATGCTCAACAAGGCTCTAGAAGGGTCCTGCGAGGCACCCAAAGGGTCTGTTAGCGAGTGAAAGGGCCAGGGGGTGTAGGGAATGCAAGGAGATGTATATACAAGGTGAGAGGGTATCTATGTAAGTGGCAAAGGCCTCAAAGCAAGATAATTGGGATTGGTAGTCTGTACGTGAGTTGACATGTAATCATAGGGAGTAGTAGGGTCATATGAAGTATGATTATAGAAACGAGGATAAAATGATATAATTAACATAAATGTTTCATAAATGAAATTGTATCATTCAACACACAAAAGGGAGATATTTTGATTAGACAAGATATTCGTATAGATCACAAAGTTGGAAAGAATTGACAAACATTAATGTAAGACAAAACATTTCATCAATGATAGTCAAAATTACAACTAGACTAAAAACTACACAAACACATCATCCAATAGGGTAATCACATGAAGTAGCACACCCAGGGACTAGACATATGTACTAGTTGTGGGTATATCCCAAAAACCCACCTTAAAAAAATAGTTATATCCATGATCCTACTAAATTCCTACCAAATTCAAATGACTTCAAGTTTAACGCTAGCTTACACACTTCCAATTGCCTCCAACAAAAACCTTTCGAGCCATGGTATCAATGGGGATCAATCTTGGTACCTCCTAGTTAAAAATAGAATTAGGTTATAAATGAGATTTATTCTGTAAAGATACAAATGCATTGAATCAATACTCTTAAGCATTTAGATGATGGCTAAAAAACCTATAAAATTTGTTTAATTTTAGTGTTACAAAACATGACCCGTGTATTCTCATGCTGTTGAAGTAAACCATGTAATACCAAAAGAAGAGTTACATAGATGCAACTGTAGACACCTAAATTGTGTCAACCCCCCCTTGGTCCCCTTGGTCCATATCTAAACATTTCTAACCCACACACTTATTACTTTAAAATAAATTACCTATTTTTAATTAATAACACCACCCTTGACACATCACCCATGACACCTCACCTTGCCCTTGGATACCCCCATTTATCACCCTATGACTAATCATAATGACCCAAGACCTATTTCAACTCTCCCATTAACCCTCGCGCCTATTAAATCTATCTTGGGACCATTTTTCAATGGCAGCTAAACTTGGCAGACGGAGGAACGGGCAAAAGGCTAAAAATAGCCTTTTTTCCATTCTTTTAGCCACCGACGTCGGTTACCAGTCAACCGACGCCAGCGGGATCGCCGACGTCAATTTCTTAAAGTAAGCCCGAAGGTGAATTCTCGACCCCCGAATGCACCCAGAACGCGAATCCTCTTCCTTTGAATCCAACTTCTCTTGCTCCTCGACTCTTGGCACATCAAAGGCAGGCTTGGGATGAGACATCAGCATTCTGTCATCACTCTCCAGGCTACAGGTGCACTGCAAAATTCACTCCACACTAGATTGAAGGTTGTATGAGATTTCCTACATTAGCCGCATCAGGGTCAAGCATCCTACACCTTTGGTTCTTCAGCAAGCAAGAGCTAAGTATTCTTCTTCTATTTCATTTAAGTACTTTAAGAGGCATTGGTAATCAGTTAATTTGCTATCTCTGAGTACTGTTGAGACAAAGTTCGGCTTTCTTCTCGGAGAGGCTGAAAAGCCTTTCCTTTATCCTGACCCATTTTGACAACCTGTCCTCTACCCTTTGTCCCTCTTAAGACCCTATTGACTTCCCTGCAATCTTGCACGGACCTCCAAACTCCTACAGACCTCCCAGACTCCTTTGTCGCCCATAAACCGGTCCAAAACCCGTCCAAGGCCTTTGCCCTGACCGACATCGACCATTTCCCCTACCGACGTCGGCAAACTAACCGACGTCGGCAATCTTCCAACTGACATCGACATAACTACCGACGTCGGCGACTATGACAGACCTGTTAGGGAACCTAGAACAATAAACATGCTCTGATCCCACTGTGTCAGGATCTTGCTCTACCAATTAGAGCACATATGATTACTTCTTGTATTAGCAACTAAACACAGAATTTAACCAGAAATATAAAGTAACTAGAAATATGAAACAACACAGGAATTGAGAGACAATACACAATTGTATTAATAATCACTCAGAAGAATATACAATAAAGAAGATGCCACTTCTTCTTCCACCTCAAAGGCTCACCACACCTCAAGACCTTCTTCCCTCTCTCTCTTGGTCACAACAATCAACTCCAAATATAGAATTGATGTTCACCTCTCCAACCAGTCAGTAACACGTTGCCAGTTCACTAAGTACACAACCGTACTCCAAGTAGATCCCCTGCTCTCTGCTGCTACCTGCAAATCACTAGAACTTACTCACCATTGTAGATCTCTAAAAGAAGCCATGCTCACCTGCTGACCAAGATCATACAAATATGAAGAACCCTGTTGATTCTCCAATCCAGTACCCACCTTGGTACCGCAGCACTAGGAGGAACGCACCATTGCTCTCTTCTCTTAGAAGGAGCTTATTGCTCTCTTACTCACTAGCTACAAATTTACAATACAGCCCATGAGTCCATATATAGATCTCATGCTTACAATAATTAGACTAACCTAATTACAATAATTAGAAACACAACTCAAGACTAAGACTAGCCTTTGACATGCAAACAAACAGTCCAAAATAGACTCTCTCGGATCAACATGCGAACTGCCTGTTCACGCACAGGCTGCCGACGTCGGCTCCTCCATGACCGATGTCGGTCGACTGGTAACCGATGTCGGTTGCCTCCTCACTGCCATCTGACCGACGTCGGTTGATCAGAGCAACGCCGGTTTCCCTACAACTGATTTTGCAACTCTCCGCAACTCTGCATCCTCCGTAACTTCTCCTGTTTGCATCCTAGTGAAGCTTTTAGCTCCACAACCTAACAATCTCTCACTTGGAGATAAATAGCTGCACATGTACCTGTACCCGTACACCGTCTAAATTATTCCTTGGCTTGTATTCCTCTTCAAGATCCATCCTAAAGACCAACCACCACACAATCTATGATGCCGCACCTGTCATTCAAGTAACCTGCCACATCTGAACCTACATATCCATGTAGTGAAGAACTTGACCCTGCATAAAAAGAATCCCTACTGTTGATCCCACTGAACTGCCCTCCAGTACTCCTTCCTCGAATTGGCTCCATACTTTCTGACAACCCCCACTGCTTGGGAAAACTCAAGCCTACACTAGACCTCATGTGATTTCGAACCCTGTTTCAAGCTAAGCTTGAACTGTCCAACCCTTGGTGTGCTTTCTGATTCTGCATCCTGCATCATGAACCCCACCAACACCATCTTCACATCAGCTCCCACTAGAGATAAAATCTCCATGTCTCTTATGCCAAAGAATTTTGCTGCTCTAAATTCTTCCTGACATAGCTCTGAACTAACCTTACCTTTAGCTCAGCAAATCCCTGTATGTACAAAACCTGCTAGCAAATTACCCACATACAGTAACTGGATAATGTCGCGACTCATCATCCACTTGGTAAGACAAAACCACAATAGTTACAATGACATTGACTGAAGCCATGCTTAGTCATCCACCTGTCAAACCTGTACCACTATCTTGCAGCTTTCTCAAGACCATATGCCATAGCCTTCTGTCTCTTGTGTCCATCCACTCTCTTCTTTAACTTGGGAATCCATTCCGTCTCTCAGTGCTTACTTTCAGCTGACAACTCTACCAACAAATACCTGTTTAGTTCTTCTCCAAGGACTCACACCCCTCATCCATGCCAAGCTCCCACTGTATCTGGATTCTACCTGCATTGCCTCTTCTCATCTTCTTGGTTCTTGACCATCAGTAAGCAATATAAAGAAGGTGAACAATGAATATGAGGTTCACTTACCCTTTCTAACCTCAACATGAGCGTTTGAGACTTGTTGACAGCTTGCTGTCCGCCCACCATCCATACCAATGGCCGATCTCGGCCATCTCCCAGTCTATTTCTGACCGATGTCAGCTCCCTATACTGACCCTGACTGCCAACGTCGTTTCCCTAACCGACGCCGGTGTCCTTCCTGTCGATGTCAGTTCCTTCATGACCGACGTCGGTCTTTATTCTATCGATGTCAGTTACTATTTGACCGACGTCAGTGCCTGTGTTCGTCTGTGAGTGATAACTTTTTACCTGCGAGCTCTCCATGGATCAAAATCCTAATCAAATCAACCCTGCTCTGCTTAGAATAAATCAGTCTCCTCACCTGATCTCTGTCCGTCATCTCCTCCATGAACACTAAGGCTTTCTAGTTTTGTAGCTTGTCAAAGACATCTGACTTTCGCTTCAAAACCTGCATTCTCCTTCTACATATGTGACTAAGCCTATGAAGCCACATCTCTGCAACAGAAGGTGAATCAACAATATAAGTAGATAGATAAAGGATACCTACTTTCTTACCACCATCTAATTCAAGTGTATCTGCTGTGAGAGTTACAGTGCATCTCTCATCACCCAAATTTCTTGAAGAAATTAGACTCATCTCCAAGACTGGTACTTGCATGACTTCCTTTAACCACTGTGTGTCATTCGTCTGCAATTTCAGCTTCACTTCCCTTTCGTCAATCATCTAACAAGGCTCTCCAACCCCTAAATAAATCTCTCCAAAGTCTCCAAAGACATACCTATGAAAAGATGCTCTATTTCGGGCTGCATGGAAAGAGGCAAAAGAATCTATAAATAAAGATTCCACTTTATCTAGAACATCCTGTGTAATATTACCTGCAACATATGCTTCTACATGCTGATCTTCTACGGACCAACAATCTCTTTTTACCTGCTCTTTCTTTCCATTAATCAGACCATTTGTGCTATTCAGTTTCTCCATTCGTAGCTTACTTTCTTCTGCCATTGCTATACTCCCACTCAATCTGAAACACCTGTGAGTGACTTGTAATCAACAAACACTACCAGATCTGAAACCACCTGTTAGTCAACCCAACCAAAAGCTCTGATACCACTTGTCAGGGAACCTAGAACAATAAACATGCTCTAATCCCACTGTGTCAGGATCTTTCTCTACCAATTAGAGCACATATGATTACTTCTTGTATTAGCAACTAAACATGGAATTTAACCAAAAATATAAAGTAACCAGAAATATGAAACAACACAGGAATTGAGAGACAATACACAATTGTATTAATAATCACTCAAAAGAATATATAATAAAGAAGATGCCACTTCTTCTTCCACCTCAAAGGCTCGCCACACCTCAAGACCTTCTTCCCTCTCTCTCTTGGTCACAACAATCAACTCCAAATACAGAATTGATGTTCACCTCTCCAACCAGTCAGTAACACGCTGCCAGTTCACCAAGTACACAACCGTACTCCAAGTAGATCCCCTACTCTTTGCTGCTACCTGCAAATCACTAGACCTTACTCACCATTGTAGATCTCCAAAAGAAGCCATGCTCACCTGCTGACCAAGATCATACAAATATGAAGAACCCTGCTGATTCTCTAATCCAGTACCCACCTTGGTACTGCGGCACTAGGAAGAACGCACCATTGCTCTCTTCTCTCATAAGGAGCTTATTGCTCTCTTACTCACTAGCTACAAATTTACAATACAGTCCATGAGTCCATATATAGATCTCATGCTTACAATAATTAGACTAACCTAATTACAATAATTAGACACGCAACTCAAGACTAAGACTAGCCTTTGACATGCAAACAAACAGTCCAAAAATAGACTCTCTCAGATCAATATGCGAACTGCCTGTTCACGCACAAGCTGCCGACGTCGGCTCCTCCATGACCGATGTCGGTCGACTGGTAACCGATGCCGGTTACTTCCTCACTGCCATCTGACCGGCGTCAGTTGATCAGACCGACGCCGATTTCCCTGCAACTGATTCTGCAACTCCCCGTAACTCTGCACCCTCCGTAACTTCTCCTGTTTGCATCCCGGTGAAGCTTTTAGCTCCACAACCTCACAAGATTGACAACAGAATATAAGTATGCATTATCTCTATTTCTTTTGTTCAGTCTTTTCACCATTTCTCTTTCTAGCAACACTCTTTTATCAACTAGTGGACTGTCATCCCTCAAGGAAGTCTTTGCACTTCTGGGACTGAGCTTTGCTTGGCAGTCCACCATATATCTATCTAACATTTTCTTTGTTTAAGTCTTTCTTATCTATAGGTGTCATCCTCCATAGCCAAAGAGGAGCTCCTTCAATCATCTGCATAACAGTGCGCAACTTCATTTGGGTACGTACAAACCCCTAACCATTACCTTCAGTTTCTCATTTCTTCTGAATGTGAAAAGTGAAAATGAGTAGAAACATTATGGCACGCCTGATGGGACCCTAGAGTTTTCCATGGGTTCATTTCTTCTAAAACAAACTTTCATATAGTTGCATTAGGAAAATTTCTCTTCTTGCATCCTTCTTCTTTCTTTCTCTTTCGAAAAGACATCATAAGCAAAAGTTAAAAAGAATCTCTTTCTTTTTCTTCTTGTCACCTTTCTTTCTTGCATCTTAGAGTAGTGAAGTTCATACTCTTCACCTTTTCCCAACTTGTTTGCATCCAAACAAAAACATTTCAATTTGGGCTAAAATCTATTGCATTTCATTCCTGCTTGAATGCATACTTAGCTCTCACACTTAGTAATTAAAACCGCATTATGAATAAAGTGTAGTACACATATGTTACATGACCAGAACACTTTCACAATTAAACATCTAAACATACCTGAGACAAGGCCCGACTAGGATTTCATCACCTAGCGGATACCTTACCCTTCCTGGTAATCCTACTTGGACTTCACTACCAAGGGGAGAACCCACTATGTTCTCTAGCAGAGTATAAACTCTAGGGAAAGTATATATTGGCTAAGCGACCCAGCTTGTCTCTGGGCTCGTGAAGTGAGGGGAGCAAGATCCTAGCACCAGGCCATGTACGAAACCTAACATAGACTTTTGAGCACCAAAACACAACCCAAAACCAACCTTAGACTGCCTCTTTTAGGACCCATTCTAAAAGCCCAACTTCCCAAACATATTCTTCTAAGGCATAAGCCAACACAATTCTAAAAATTTATTTTTGGGAATTAACGTTTAGTGTTTGCTTGCCTTCATCTATTTTTTTGTCTGTATCTGATTTTTGAGCTGGTGAGGTTGTATTATGAGCTCCACAACAACTCAGACTTTCTTCTTTCT